>VWZZ01001101.1:114134-137788 GCA_013399095.1 Psophia crepitans
TGATAGGACAAGGGGCAACGGGTGCAAATTGGAGCACAGGAGGTTCTGGGTTAATGTAAGGAAAAACTTTTTCACTGTGAGGGTGACAGAACACTGGAACAGGCTGCCCAGAGAGGTTGTGGAGTCTCCTTCTCTGGAGACATTCAAAACCCGACCGGACGTGTTCCTGAGTGATGTGCTCTAGGTGGCCCTGCCTTGGCAGGGGGGTTAGACTACATGATCTTGCGAGGTCTCTTCCAACCTTTAATATTCTGTGATTCTGTGATTACTGTTTCCTTTATTATCTAAAGGGCCTCTTAGGTGGTGTCTGTCAGTGCTAGGCACTGCGTAGCAAGAGACGTTTCCTGATGCAGAAGCTGCCTGTGGGTTGCTGTGCAGAAGTGACTCTGAGCCAGGCTTGAAGGCAGATTCACCCTCTGCCCACCTCACTTACCTGCTCGAGTGCCTTTAACCTGCCCGTGAGGTGAAGTAGTTGCTGCTTCGAGAAGTGAGGTGCCATGCACAGGGCACACAGGTAGCGCTCTAAAGGCACGACCTGCCATGAGGACGGGCCCTGGCGCGCTCGGTTTCAGTCAGTACTCCCTGAACTTCTGCCCTTACTGCAGCCAAGATATGAAACAAATAATGCTGGCTGGGTGGTGGACATTGCGTGGCACAAGGGCAGGTGGGATCTGTGGGCGGTCTGGCTTCGGACTGAGCCCAGGCTGCCTACAAGGGCAAATCAGATGTGAGAGGGCAGGATTTGGGGTAAATGCATAGGCGTGTAGGATCCCGCAGTGCCTTGCGTAGTACGGCACGCTGAGCCGCAGGCAGCAGGGAGTGCGTAAAGGACTTGGTGACAATCTCTCCACTGGGCCGGTACGAAGGACGAGTAGTTGCTCAGTACCCTACAGCCATCTGTAAAGAAAGATGTGCCCTTTTTGTGCTTCCAAAAGATGCTCTAACAGGAGGACGTTGTGCTGAGGACCTGTGGAGGCACAAGAACTTGACAGCCTTAACCTGCTCAGGTTAAGATGTGGAAAGTTTGATATTTCACTGTTTCTATAGAGCCTCTAATTGTTGTTTTTAATTACTCTGTCTATCCGTGAGTCCCTGTCACTTTTGTACCGTTGGAAGGATGCAAGCTGTTTCTGAGAAGAGACTGAAAGCCTGCGGAGTTCTCGCCATCCTTCCTCGACGAGCAAAAAGGGCAAATCTCTTCTCCTCCCCACCTGCATGTATTTGAAGCAACTGCATTGACATCGTTGGGATTTTTGCATAGTTGCGTGGCTGACTGAGGACAGGTTTGACCTCCAGCCAGTGATGCACAGAAACTCGATATATACCTATTTGCAGTTATTTTGTGAAGGGAAGAGATTAGAACAGGGATTGCAGGATGATTGCAAAATGGTCCTGGTCCCTTTACACATCTGGGGAAACTGTGGCACCAGTCCTGCAGCCAAGCTCCAGTTAAATCAAGAGATTAGTGTGAAGCCGATGTCATACATTAGCTCATAATGTTTTAACTGAAGTTTCTTCTTTTGGTAAGAATCCCATCTTTTTTTTTAAACATAAAAACCAACAAAAAACTTGCAATAAAGTAGTCACCGAAGATGGAGGTAAACAGATGTAGTTGTCCCAGTGAATCAACCGCAAAGAAGCAATGAAAATGATACTTAATATACTTTAAAAGATTTGGCTTTAGTATGGAAATGATACCGGTTGAAGTGAAAGCAATACTATCTACGTGGGAAAGTGGCATTGAAATATTCTTTCTTTCTGCTGCCTTTTGTCAATAAGAGAGGCTTGAATTATGCATTAGGAAGCTATAGAGTTATGGAAGATAATACAGCAAGGTTATGAACCCAGAACAAAAGAAGGGGAAACTAGGTTCAACTCAGTAATATATCACTTGGAACATACATAAATGGTTATAATGCCTTGCACATTATAAAGACAGTAGTCACATACTTAAATGAGAACAGAGCCATTGCTTCGAGATTTTCTTCAAATATTAATTTGGGCATTGTAATTAGTTTTTCTTGGGAAGCTTTGCAATGTTCAGTATGTTTAGAGTTTTGTGGAATATTCTAGAAAATGACTCAAGTAGATGTACTTGAGATGTAGGATTTTACTTTTTATTCACATAAATGCAATTTTGAATCGCTGGCTGTGAATAGTCCTGTCTTGAAATGGGAGCGATCTTTAGACAGAGATGACCAAAGTGATGCTAATTCTAAATACCAAATATTTGGAGGAGAAACCATAAGCAAAGAATTATTCACAGCATTTTTTTTTTCTTACATCATTATTTTTTTTTTTAATAATGCACTTTGGTCCTTAAATTGCCAAAGAGAAAGGGAAGCGAAATCCATCAGCTAATCGATTTGCTGTCTGCTGGTAGTTCCAAAACGGCACGCTTCTGCAAAGCCTTTCCTGAGTGACATCCAGCCGCTGTCACCCACCGGCTGCTGGTGCTTCTCCTGACCTCGGCGTCCACCCCAGCCCAGGAGACCTCGTCTGACGCAGCCTACTCATCTGCAGCAGCAGCAGTAGGGGAAACAGAGTCGCCCACACTTAGCCTGACCTCAGCAGCCCCAGGTTTATTCGTTATGTTGCATTGGGCAGAGAGCTGCTATTGAGACATCGTGTGTCCTGGTGCTTCTCTGGGCCTGGGGACACAGGATGACCCTGCGAGCTTCTGCAACGTGGGCTTTGAGGCCCTTGGCTGCCCCATCACAAGTGGCGCTTGGGCTTGGGCAGGCGTTGGAGCTGGGTGTGCCCAAGCCCTTCTTCTTACCCCCACGGGGCAGAACTGCTTCGCAGCTGAAGTGGAGCCAGTCCTCATTGCGCTCGCTGCCCATGGGTGCGGGCAGGGCCACCGCCGGCTCCCAGCAGCGCCCCGCTGCCCAGGGGTCTGCCCTCCTCCTGCGCCGCAGGGAAAACGGGCTGTCTGCGTTTCCCTGCTCTTGCTAAAAAGGTAGCTAGAATTTAAGGGGTTTTTTCTTAATAGGATTCGGGGCAGAGATCAGGTAGAGAAAAGTTAACCACAACAGATTTTGGTTGTTGGGTGGGGTTTTTTGTTGTTTGTTTGGTTGGTTGGTTGGGTTTTTCGTTTTGTTTGTTTTGTTTTTAAAAGAGAATTATGGACTCTGAAAACAAGGTTTTCTGATGGCTGAAGCTGTTTACTAAATCGATGAGAGACACCTGATGTGCGCTTGCAGTTCCCTGAGCTGTATCATTAAACAAGTGTAAGTTAACCAACCTTCAGTCCACTGTTATTTGCTTTTAATCACAGCTGAGGAGCTGCTTAAGAAAACTCTTGGGAAAAGCAAACCATTTCTTGAAGAGAGGACTAGGGAGTCCAAGGTAAGCATTTACCGGTTGCCAAGAATCTTTAGATCCATTTAGTGTCTCATTATTTGGTGAATAAACCACCTGGCATTGCTTAGAAAAACATCAGTATAATTTCTTTCCAAGACAGACCTAATTGCATCGCAGTGTGTGGCCATTATTTTCTTCCACATCCAAGCTGAGACTGGGAGCACATGCCATATCGTTTCATTCTCTTTTCATTTCAAAAAACTATGTCCTTAAAAATGAATAATTGTGGGGAAATGGTACTATGTTTGGCTACTCACGCTAACCGCCTTGCTTCGGAAAGGTGCCAGCTGAACCCTTGCAAAAGAAGTTAAAAATACACACACTTGCCCGAGCGCTATTGTGCTCTGCAATGCATGGTTATGATGAGGAAAACAGAGGAGACTTTGGTTTTGTCCTTTATGAGGTTACTTTTTGGGCTCGTAGATGAGGGCTCCATCGTCTTGAATTAGTCATCAAGAAGCCTTTTGTTTCCTTCCTCCTTGCCACACCGTCCTAGACTCCCATGCACATAACCATGAAGGCTGCGGCTCTTGGTTATGAGAGGAGAGGTAATTCCTGACGCCTGATCGTTCTCACTACCTGCAAATTCTGGAAACCAGTTCTGGAGAGCGTTTGGTGGGAGCTGGTTGGGGTGTTGCAGGGATATATGTACAATGCCTTAATTTTATTTAGTCGAGAGACTGCTGCATGTTGCAGTAGGCATGGAGGCTTTTTAAATTTGGGTTTCACTCCTGAGCATATGGTGCGCTGCCAGTAATTAAGCCTGACAGTCATGGATGCACAGATCACTTTGAGTAAGTGATTTCCACTTGGAAGAAACAATGTCTTGGGGCTACCTAGGGAAAGAAGTAAATGCATCTTCACCCTTATTGTATAGCCAGGACCAGTAAAGAGTGTGACAGGGCTGAGTTCTCAGGTACTGATGTCCTGGAGGTGTGAAGGTCACAGCTTCATCCAGTTGTTTGCTGCTGCTTGTGCCTGTCTCGTTGTTGAAGAGGTGTAGCTCCCACCAGCTGCTTTTTCGTGAGTTTCTGTTTTCAGGCAGGCTCTGGGAAAAGTGGGAAATTGTGACCTAGAATCATAGACTATCCCGAGTTGGAAGGGACCCATAACGATCATCAAGTCCAACTCCTGGCTCCACACAGGACCAGCCCAATCAGAGCAGATGACTGAGAGCGTTGTCCAGATGCTGCTTGAACTCAGCCAAGCTCAGTGCTGTGACCACTTCCCTGGGGAGCCTGTTCCAGTGCCCGGCCACCCTCTTGGTGAAGAACCTTTTCCTGATCTCCACCCTAACCCTCCTCTTTTGCAGCCTCATGCCGTTCCCTTGGGTTCTATCGCTGGTCACCAGAGGGAGGAGATCAGCGCCTGCCCCTGCGCTCCCCCTCATGAGGAAGCTGTAGGCCACCATGAGGTCTCCCCTCAGTATCCTCTTCTCCAGGCTGAACAAGCCAAGGAATTTCTGCCTCCTCATACATCCTGTGGAGGGCCGATGGATTTTCCCTGACTATTGCTAGCTGCTGTGCTATATAATGTCCTCAGGAGCTCGGAATGGATGTAGAACAGAAAGCATGAAAACACACAATCTCAGGGTGCACCATCTTTGGTGCCAGTGTCCATCCATGAGAGGCTGGTGCTCATTTTCTTGCTACACGGCTTGAATCATGTAAACCAATATTCATAAGGTTTTTTGAATTTTCAGACTGTTGGAAAATTTAATTGACAATTTAACAGAAGTAATGTTTGGCCCATAAAACATAACACAGCTTAAAAAACAAAAGGGCAGTGAGGATATGGACAGTTTCTGGGTAGAAAGTAATTCATAACTTGGGTGGTTTCAGACCAGTTTTGGGTCTCCTGTGAGCTGAGGAAAAAAGCTGCTGCTGCTTTCCGTAAAAGTAGGAGCCTGTCCTTGCTCGTTGGTTCCAGTACTTACTATTTCTACCACATTCATATTTTTATATTTTGCTTTTGGAAGACACAGGGACAGAATGATACTCCCTTCCCCCTGATCTCGCTGTGATTATCTAGCATAAATCTCCCTTTATAATCTTATCACTGGGCAATTCGGTTATTTTAAATGTGAGCCTTCTTGCCCACTAATCAGTTCATCTTCAGGTTTTTAAAGGCTCTATTTCATAATTCTGCACATTCCAATTGCCTCTGAGTGTCCAGCCCAGCTCTGCCTTCGCTTATCCCCTTCTCCTGCCTTTCTGACAAGGCAGGCTCTTTCTCTCGCTCACAGGCTCTGCATTCCTTCCAAGTTGATGCACATAGTCATTTGTAATCAAGGCTGTAAATTGTATTTAAAGCTGTACTCCACTATCCATGGATATTTGAATCATAAATGAGAGTATTGTCCTGCCTGTACTCTCACTTCTTCTTTCAGCCGTAATAGATCCTTTCATTTGTGCTCAATTAGCTTTTCCACTCCGGCATTCAGACCCTGAAAGTTTCCACTCTTTTCTTCAGGTCTTGAATGCTGATGGTGTGGCCACGTTTGCCTCTACCCCGTAATTTGTTCGACTCTTTTGTGCCACAGATTTCACTGAAAATGGTTTGTTTGTTTTGACAAGTCCAAACACAGTGACTATATTGCACCGTAATATAAAAATGTTCCCTTTAATTATTGCTGGGGTGCTGCGGCTCTGGGGTGGACTTCTTAGGTGTTTGGGCTTCTATGGCTCCAGGTTGAACGTAGTCGGAATTTTTGTAGAGGAATGGTTTTGGATTCCTGTTTTTGGTTTTTTTCCTCTTTTTTTTTCTTCTTTTTTTTTTAATATTCTGATAGAGCAGCGAGCCAAGTCACAGCAACCGTGTGTCAGGAAGAGTCATTTTTAGAACAGCACCCCACAGCGTGCAAGTACAGAGAGTTCTCTTCCTCTTGCTGCAGCCCTACGCTGGGAGGAGATGCTCAACCCAGCCTGGTGCTGTCCCCGGCCCCTTCCAGTGCCCGCGCTGTCCTCCCGGTCTTGGTGGAGCAGCCTTGGTGGTGCTGCTGGCTGCTCCTCATTAGGCATTAGGGGTCCCCTGGGAATTCAGCCCCATGCAAAGTATGTGGCTCCTAATATTTGTAACAAGTTGTCCTGCTGCCGGCGCGGCTTTTTATGTTTGCTGACATCTCCGAAGGTGGAATTAGAGTCTTCTTGCGAACGAGTGTTTCCTTTTCCTTTTCCCTTCACGTTTCCACCCCCGATTTTTGTTTCTTTCTTTCTTTTCCTTTTTTTTTTCCCTCCTTCTGTGTTTTCTGAGAAGAAAAAAAAAGCAACTCAGAGAAAATTAGCCAGCTTCACTTCCTTGCTTTGTACTACAAAAGGCACACACACTTTTTCAGCGTGATCAGGCAGGTTTTATTTCTCTTCTCATTCCATAAATGTGGGCTAATTTTTATTTTTTAATTTATGTTCATTTCTGATTTGAAACTATTTTTAGGGGAGTTCTCTTTTCGCTTTGACCAAAGCTGGCATGTTTAAATAAAGGTTTCTCTTCTCTACTGAGCCCTGGGATAACGTTGCAGAGGGGGTAATTGAAGTTTATTTGAAACTATCATCTCAGAAGTTATTTTGTGATCGTCTCCCCCTTGGAAGACGATCGTGACCTTTCTTTCCAAGAGTCTCCATGGGTGGAGGGAGAATCTATTTGGATTCTGGTTTGGATTAAATTTGTCCTTAATATTTGTGGAGGTTTCTAGTAGGTTTGAACTGAATACAACAGAGGAACTAACCTCTAGGTTATTTCTCTTACTGTAGATAAGCATCCCTAAATTTTACTTGGAAGTTTTCCTATGCTGGGATACTCTAGAATTAAAAAAATTACCATTAAAAAATCCATATCTCTGTCAGACTAAAATGAAGAGTGTTTCACTTTGTAATTGCACATAAAACAGGGAGGGAGCATGACACAGACAGCAGAGATGTTAGGATATTCATCTGGGATGTGAATCTGAAAGCAAGCCAGGAGAATACACCAGCTAGTAAGACCTTTGTTGACCTCCATTTGGTGGGGACAATGTAGGGAAAGAACTCTGTCCCTAAATCTCACCAGTAAGAGATGACAAATTTAAGCAATAAAGTATCATGCTTGGGGCTCTGCATCGGGGCACCAGAGCTTGTTGGGCAGAACTTTCTAGAGCAGTCAACTCCAACATTAACCCCTTCACGAACAGCAAGTATAGTTAGATTGTCTTTTCATATTTAGGGATTTTCAAAGTATAAGCCTTTTTTTCCGTCCTTCCTTCCTTCCTTCCTGCCTTCCTGCCTTCCTGCCTTCCTGCCTTCCCTGCCTTCCCCCAATTAGCATGGACTTGAAAACTCCCCCAGATCTCATTTATTTGACACTTCTCATTCGACAGCTCTGAAATGTTTAATTTTTCGTGAATCCACAGTCTTTATAGATCCCCAGAGAGACCTATATAACTAACAAAAACATGGCACAGCTATTCAAAGCCTTTATGTGTGTATGTATAAAAATCTCAGTCGCCATTCATTTCTGTAGACACCTTTCTCATTGTGGGACCCTACTCATCTATACAGAAAACCCAATTTGAAATCCTATCATTTCCTCCTGAAAGGAGGGTCAGCGCGTGCCTCTGCTGATATGGATTTTTCCACTTAAACTGACCTTGTGCAGTGTTTCTACTTGGTGAATTAAAATCAGTGGAGAGAGCCAGCCGTGTACAAGTCTCAGTGGCCTCATTTTATTATACGCACTTTAAGGATAGACTGTTAAGGAGGAACATTGCTTGGATGATGGTGAATAGCGATTTGGGCAAAGCACAATGGAATTGCTCAGTTTGTGTCCCGATCTGCAGATTTCCGTGGCTGCAAGTCCTGTGCTACCCTCCTTTGTGCATCGGTACCCTGAACATGCGATTCTATCTCATCTCCACGGTTACTGCCATTTGTATATCACAGACTGCAGCCATAACTTCTAATATTTTATCAATAAATTATTTTTCCTTGGTTGTATTTTGGGTTTGGACGTTGGCTGAGTTTCAGACTCCTGACAGTGCAGCGAAGGATTTCTCAGTCCAGGTCACCATCCTTTACCATGACAGACGTGTACCAACGTTGCAATCATTGGTGACGTCCCACCGTACTCCAATGAGGTAGCTCACTCTCAACGCGGATTTAGATTTCTCCGTGTTTTTTATTCCTTTGTATCCAAAGTTCTCCACAGTTTGAGGATGGGCTGAGAGGGAGGTAGATGGAGGTCAGGGAAAGAGAACACTGGAAGGAAAATGGGATGCAAATCAACAGGCATCATTATCAGCAGCAGACCAGAACTGCATTACAGGGACTTGGATGTAAGGAAGTCTGAACCAGGCTGGCAGTATGGAAGAGAGGATCACAGAATCGTAGAGGTTGGAAGGGACCTCGAAAGGTCATCTAGTCCAACCCCCCTGCCAGGGCAGGATCACCTAGAGCACATCACTCAGGAACGTGTCCAGTCGGGGTTTGAATGTCTCTAGAGAAGGAGACTCGACACACTCTTTTTTTTGGCAAGTGGTCAAACACAGGAGGAAAACCGAAGTGATCCATTCCTGGCTGCTCCTGTGATGTTCAAAATCATGCTCGTGCCTGTTCCCTGTGGTATATCTCCTTTGGGCATGTACCAAACTGGAGTAGCCTGGAAGCAAAGCAGACGTTGTCAGGATATATTTTTGCATTTTCAAATTAAAACTGCTGGCACGCTGTAAATGTGAGCTGTACATTACCCCATGCGCAGAGGTGTGGTGGCATGTGTCACACGCTGCGCTTCTCACTGACCAGAGACCTCCAGGAGGTCTTGAACCAGAGATGAGATGTTAAGAACGAATTTTCTTCTTGGAGAAGAAGCGAGACCCTTAACATTATTTTATCATAGTGTTTTGGTATTTAATATACAAGGATTTGACAAAGTACTACTGTATAATCTTCTAACAATACCCATTTTGTCCCATAAAATTATTATATCCAGTCTTAAAATGTTAAATATGTCACTATTAGGGTAGAGTATCATAAAATTCAGTTTATAATATTAAAACGCAGAAATGACACAATGTTATCAATCACATTCCTTGGTAATAGTCAACTTTCTTCATTTTTCTTTAATTTTGCATTTTAGTATAACAAATTGAGATTAAAGCCGCAGCCTCCAGTTCAAGGTCTCTTGGCGGTGAATGGCAGTAAAGTTACAAGTAAAGTGATAAGAAAACAAATCACACTGAAATCTAATATTTAATAACATTTCAGACAGATTACAGAGATTTAAGACCCTGTGCTGTAATCAGCATTGGATCAGGGCAGATATGCTGGTAATTGCAGAGGGAAATGCTCTCATCTCCTTGAAATAAATGCAGATCATCAGTGGAAGACTGGAAATACACAGAACAGCTAGTACAAAACTGAGATTTCTTTCTGGTAGGACTTTTTTTTTTTTTAAATTCCTGTTGTGCTCCCAGAGCACAGAAATCTGTGTTACACTGTTTGCTTTTCACTGAAGAAATTGTATGTTCCCCATTCCCTTCCGTTCCCCATCACCTCTCCAGCTGGTGCTGATGTTGCACGTCTTTCATCTCGACTTTTACATTTCTTGAATAAACGTAGGGAAAACTTCCCTAAAAATGAAAAAAGCTCCCCCCCTCCCAGGCTTTAAATGCTCTGGCGCATTTCTACTTATTTTCTACTTTTTTTGTAAAAATACATCTTTATCCTGTATCTTATTTTCAGAATACCAGAATGTAACAAAATTGTACTTTTATTCAACCCATAAAGGACTAAATCTCCTTTTGAAAATTTGTTCAACGGACAATGAGCTGATGGCCAAGTCGCATAATAATAATAATAATAAAAAAAAGTTACACTTGACTTAGCGGGGCTTTCTTTGCACGTAATGTACATATCAATTACTTAGTGATGCATTATACGGTGTAATCTAATTCAGCATGTCAAACTTTTCAACCCAATTTATAAATTCAGCTGCATCAGCCTCTGCATCATTTACACCAAGTAATTTTTAGCTTCTCTAGAAATCAGCTCCTATGGAAAAAAAATGGCGAGATTTATTGTATGTGTTATACTCTGGGACCTAGTTTGCTCAGCGAGCAAAATGAATGCAGTGAGTTTCACACAGTAGAACTAGATATTGTGTAGTGTATTTTGTATGTGGAGCCTTTCTCTTTCTTTTCTCCCTCTCTTTCTTTCTTTCTTCCTCCCCCCCCAATAGAGCTATCCAGTCTTGAATATGTCAGTGTGCCTTGAATGTGCAGTCACATTCTGAGGTATGTCTTTGAACTCTTCAATGGCGCTTTGCATTTCTTTGAGACCTTTTATGGGAAGGAAATAGAGAAACGTGGACGAAAATGCTGTGCGGTTGTCTCATTATTTCTCTTCCATTACATTAAAAAAAAAAAAAAAAGTTAGTTTTTGTTAGACAGGGACACCTCCGTTACATAGTATATTCAGCATCTACTGTGCATGGCTCCATACTGATACTTGCAGACAGCATGGGGTATGGCGTACCAATTTAGAAGGCCAAGACAATAGTTCTGTATCTGCTCCGAACAAAGAAATTATCATCCCCAGCTAGCAATTACTTTGACAAAAGGATAAACTGATTTTCAACATATATCTCATTCCTGGCCATTTTATTTTTTTTTAGATTTTATTTTTTAAAATAGAATAAAAAAAAAAAGAAAATAAAAAAGAAACCTATAGAAAGATGAAGACTAATGGCTAGTAATCAGAGGATAATACAGTGTGACCGGAAAAATTAGAAGCTCCCCTGCAGCTCTAATTAATCCAGTAGGAAACATATCTGCGGAAGGATGGCAGAATGGGACCTGTAAATAGACGCTCCTCTTTAGGGCAGGATTCTGTCACCCTTCCTCAGGCAAAGTAAGGTTTTGGTACCTAAATGGCGAGGAGCAGCAGGCAGTGGCGCGCGGGGTCACAGTACGGCATTCGGGGAGTTTCAGAGGGAAAAGCTTGTGCCGCAACCCTCGATGCACAGCGCCCAGGCTGCAGTCACCCGCCTCCGTGCTGCAGGGGTGTTTAGTGTGAGTGTCACCAGCCAGAGGGATATAAATTAAAGATACGTAAGGAGAAACTTCACAAAGGGTTATTCTGGCACGTAAAAAGGGAAGCCAATAAAAGTTTGGTACAGAGGAGTACTCATAGAGATTGTACTAATATATTTTATGAGGTTTCTTTTAATTAAATTTACAGTTTAACAGATTTTATTTCTACAAGTGTTAGGCATGAAGAGGAAAGAGGATGGGCTGAGACAGTCTTTCTAGAATCGAGGCAAATTTTTTCCTCATAGTTGCAAACACATCCTCTGCTCAGTGACTGTGTTTATCTTTTAAGCGGTGGGGAGGATGGGTTTGCTATCTCGGTTCTCATTCTCCGCTCTAACACCCATAAAGTGTAACGCATTAAACAGGTTTAATTTTTAAAGTCTATTTTGCACATGCCCTTTTGACAGAGACATTCCACAAGCAGATATCTTTTTATACTGTACTTAGGGTGCAGCATCTGACAGAGATTACTGTATAACCTGAAGTAAAAGTATTGGTGTAAAATACAAGACTGTATACATGGGATTTCATCCAGAGCACTCAGCCAAAAGAAATACTGAACCACTGCTAAATCATCCTAATGAGTTAAGTATTGTGTGTGGCTTTGTTATTTTAAGCAAATGCACTCGTATGTGTTTCTGGAACTATAAGGGATCAGTCAAGCAAATGTTTCCGTGAAAGGAAAAAAAAAATGTTCATAGAACTTACACCGCCTTACTTTCTTGGTGGCAAAGTATTTAAAATAATTGTTCAATGAAAGACTAAACATTTTCTTGGAAAACTCATTTAACTCCAGAATTAGCCATATAGGGTGTCCACTCCACTGTGTAAAATAATAAACTTCATTCTTTCTTTTTCTGTTTTACCTTTAATACATAGCCACCTTTATAAAATCCATATGTTACACATAACTAGGCGTTTTCATTTGAAAAAAAAAACACAAATCCCAACAACCCAAACCTACAAAGAATTAGACTTGCAGGCCTAAGAAAAACATTTGACTGGTTTCCAGTTTAAATTGGGGGTGAGGGAGCGGAGAGAGGGGCGAGGTAAGAAGGAGAGGGAACATCTCAGCCTAGGCTCAGTGCTGGGCTGCCAAAACAGGGGCTTTCTGTAGGAGCAAAGAGAACGGCCGCAGCCTTTGCGCTCCTCAGTTTTTCTGTGGGTGTAGGGATTAAGCGACTACTGCAGTTCATACATGAATGGTTTCCCTCCCAGATGTGAAACATCTTCCAGGCAGCTTGGCCGGGAGGTTTGGAAACATCTGCTGCTCTCTCTCCTCCCATCCCCACCTCCCGGTCATCCAGACTGTGATGGGTATAATAATGGGAAGACAAGAGGGGCGATTCCTGGGTGTTGTCACTGCTTGCTTTGGGACAGGAGTTGCTGCAAGTTTTCCTTTGCGTGCTTTGCACTTGCTCTTGTGGGTAGTGAAACAAGGAGGCTTAACCACAGCACGGGGTTTATGGGGGGTGACTCTGGTGGGTAACACACCTCACAATGATGCTGGTTGATAGGGGGCTTCCAGCCAATGACCGTTTGACATGTGACCTGGGGCAGCGGGGGACACAACAGAAACAACTTCATTGTTTCTTTTGAGGGCTCCAATCTTGGCTCACTCAGAGAGAGAGTTCGCTGCTGGTATAATTTAGGGCATCACCCATGCGACCCAGTAACTGGGGGGGGTTCTCCCATCAGCCAGGTGCTGCTGGAGTCCATCGAGCTGGGACCATGCCATTGCTGGGTTTTGAAATGCCACCCACTGTCTCAATTCTCTGTTAATGAAGGATTGTCCTTCTGGAAAAGCCTTCAGATGGTCATTTATGACACTGTGTGAGACTCACAGGAACAGGAGAGAGGGACCCTCCCCAGTGCACGTTGCAATCTTTTTCTTAGTCTTCACCAGACAAGTCTCAGTCCCAGCAGGACTGGTTGGGTCGTACACAGTATGTAAATGTATTGTCCTGGCTGGATTTGCCAGGTTCACCCCCTTCCCCCCAAACGAAACCCCACACAACACACTTCAGAAGATATTTCACTGAGCAGCACCTACAGCTAAAATAGATTTAAGGCATTTTCACTCTATGCTACAGAAAGACCAAACACAGGATAGAACTAGGTTTGTTTTCTGGTTGTATGTTGGTGGGTTGTTTTTTTTTTTTCTTTTCTTTATAAATCAAATGCTTCTTCAGTATTTAAAAATCATTAAAAGATGCCATTCTGTTTAGGACATTTTTTTTTTTAATAATTCTTCTCACCTCTTTGAGATAAAATACATTTCAGCTAAACATCTGATTGCTGTATTTTTTTCCAGCTGTAGCCAAAAAGACTTAATTTGGCATAGATGTCACCACTTGGAAAGAGCAGAGACCTGTAAACACAGAGAGCATGGCTGCAGTTTTATCATTGCAGGCTAAGGCACAGTCTGTCCGTTACCAACAGCTGGAAAATGAGGCAATGACCAAAAGCAGCATTATTGTGTTTCTCGTGGGTTATTTACTGGGGAGGTTCGGAGACCTGGAGACACTTGTGATAGAGACAGATCAAGAGGGATTTTTCACTTCATGTCACATGGTAGTTTTCAAAAATTTCTGCTATGATACGTCAGAGGTGAGCTGAACAGCTTGAGCCAAGTGCAAAAATCAATGCACGCAAATTGTTTAGGTCCCGGTTCTGCGCTGCAATATATGTGTATCCCTACAAATTATAAACACATCTACCTGAGAAATCATGCCGTTGGTGTCTGTCACCTCTTTTATCTCTGCCACAGGATTCTGTCTTGTAGTGAGGGCAATAGATGTTTCTGTTGCTACTGCAATCTCCCCTTTGCAGGAGGGGACAGCAGAGTCCTCGCTGGACACAGTACTGCAGGCAGTTTAAGAGATGGTGATTTCCTCTCCCGTCTCCATTTGTCCGTTTGTGCTAAAACCTGCTCTGTTGATCAGCTCCACTCTCACCCATCTGCTGAGTAAGGATAATTCTACACAATACCTTTTTTCAGGCAGAATCACCCACGCTGCCCACACACTGGGCTGACCAAAAATCCCACGGCTACCATGAGCCCGAGCTCATCGTCCCAGCAAGTAGGCCAGCCACTCTCAGTCTGGCACTGGTAAACCCACGTGCACGCTGGTCTGTTGGGAGGGCAAGCAAGTCATAGAATCACAGGCTGGTTTGGGTTGGAAGGGACCTTAAAAACCATCCAGTTTCAACCCTCTGCCATGGGCAGGGACACCCTCCACTAGACCAGGTTGCCCAAAGCCCCATCCAGCCTGGCCTTGAACACTGCCAGGGAGGGGGCAGCCACAGCTTCTCTGGGCAACCTGTTCCAGTGCCTCACCACCCTCATAGAGAAGAATCCTTTTCTTATATCTAATCTAAATCTCTCCTCCTTCAGTTTATACCCGATTCCCCCTTGTCTTGTCACTCCCTGCCCTTGTAAACAGCCCCTCTACAGCTTTCCTGAAGGCCTCTTTGGGTACTGGAAGGCTGCTGGAAGGTCTCCTTCCTCTAAGTCAAGTCACAGCAATCAGATGTAAGGCAGAAAATGCTTGTGTAAGCCAGGAAAATATCACAGAGGCTGTATCTCAAGTCTGCTCCAGCTTCCACACTCAAATGCCCTCTTTAGCGTTATTGTTTTAAGTGAAATCTAACCTTGATTATGTGGCAGGGACCTATTACGTTATTTGACTGTCGGGCGCTAAATGCATTTGCAGTACAGTATTTGATTATAAAATGTTAACAGCATTTGCGGTATTGCCATAATAGTTACAGATCTCGGCTACTAACAAGGCCTTACTGTGCCACTCATTTTAGAGATCTGGAGTAAAAGACAGTCCTTGTCTCTGAGACTGGGAAGTTTAAAGAAAGATGTGTCTGAGCGCTGAACAGAACCACAGAGAAACTCAGTAACTTGCCTGAAGTCTTAATAGCCAGTCAGTGGGAGAGCCGGGGATAAAAACCAGGTTCCCTGAGCCCTGGTTGTGCTCTGCTCACTCGATCACTTCATTTTTAAATAAATCTGGTGTTTAAAGTGCTGTTTATAATTATAATTCCAAGGGAAGTTGATAAGGTCAATGCACAAGCACCTAAGACAGAAGAGAGTTATATCTGAAGGCGCTGTGGTGCACAGGCACTGCAAATGTGGACAGGGGCAGCACGTTTTGAAGAATGGTGGTGTAATAAACTGAGTTAACCTGCGAAGTGGGAAAAATATCAGGTCTTCTTGTCTGAGCAAGCGTCAGGGTGTGGGGGAGTGCCGGAGCAGAGAGAAAAGCACAGGGGAGAACGTATGGATGTGTCTTCTGCTCTTGCAGTCACAGTCTCCTGTACAGGGGAAGGTCGCAGTGTTCTTAAACACAGTGAATGTGCTGCGGCTGTAAGGAACACAATCAGAACAATCCACGTAAAACCGATGCATCTATGGAGATATAGATGTCTGTATATACAAACACAAAACTCTCACTTATGGTAGAAGGTTGACCAAAATTGTATTTAATTTTATTTTGTTATTTAATTTAGAGTATGTGCTTCTATGGTGGGTTGACCTTGGCTGGATGCCAGGTGCCCACCAAGCCGCTCTACCACTCCCTTCCTCAGCAGGACAGGAAGGGGAGAAAATAAGATGGAAAAAACTCATAAAGCAAAAGCAAAAGGCCACGAGTGGAAACAAAGGAAAAAAAAAAGATTTATTCACTACTTCCCATCAGCAGGCAATGTCCAGCCACTTCCCAGGAAGTAGGGCTCCAGTATGCATAGTGGTTCCTCCGGAAAACAAACATCATAAATAACAAATGCCACCCCTTCCTCCTCCTTTGTCTTAGCTTTTATTGCTGAGCAGACGTCATATGGTATGGAATATCCCTTTGGTCAGTTTGGGTCAGCTGTCCTGGCTGTGTCCCCTCCCAAGATCTTGCCCGGTGTGTTATCAACACCTTGCTAGTTAGCAATACACAGCACAGCGCTGTGAGGGCTGCTGTGGGGAAAATTAACTCCATCCCAGCCAGACCCAGTACAGATTACCATTTGAGTTCTGACAGAAGCTAAAAAGATCTCATCTAACTAAATCACAGTGGGTGTTTGGTACGTCAGAACTGCGAGCGTAACTGATGGGACATGGTAGGGATCTGGTGTCAACGCTTCTCACTTCTGACCTCAACAGTGGCTCCTCCCGTTCTGTAGCAGGGACCCATCAGTGCCTGAATTTATGTATCAGCTTCAGTTTAAACAAGAACAATATATCAAACAGTCTCCTGAATATTGTAGTTTTATATAACTAGGTTTTGAGGAAAATAGTTAAAGGGTAGAGGATTTACTTGAGGAAGAGAGAACAAATGCCGTATATATCTCCATAAAATGATTTCCAAATTAAATTCATTTTTAAAATACAATTTGTAACTGTGCAACATGGGATTCAGTCTTCTCTTGCTGAAGCTGGTGACAAAGCATTCCCTGCCTTCTATGTAAACAGACAGTTTCATTGGGTCCCATTTTAACAAAACTTTTGTGTTGCACCCTAACTAAAGGTGGGCTACAGACCTGTAGACCTGTTAGTGTCCAACAGTCTAAAGGTGGTGCAAGAGCTTTGATGAAAGAGGATTAACTGCTTAACTAGTGGAATAAAGCAAATTCCCTCACAAATTGTTGGAGCTAGTCATCTTTTCCACCACTGGCCCCTGTGGAACAGAGTTTGTTGTGTCAGTCCACTTTTCTTCTTACTACCCAAAAAATAAAAAATCTCTGTTTTGGAGTGCTGCTCCCTTTGTCCATTTGGACTTTGAATAGACGTGTGTGCCACAGGCAGCCAGCAGTTGTCAGGCTCAGAGGTGTCTGCAGGCTAGCCTTCTTACTTACACTGACAAACAGCCATCTAAGTCAAGGGGTGTCCGTATGCCATCTGTTCTTTGCAACCAACCATGTGAGAAAGTTTGCTCGCAAAGTGGTTTTACTGCTTTGATCCCATCCCTCCATGTCTTTTACTGCTTTTTACTTTCTATTCTCTATTACTTTTCATTGTTTCTTATTATTAATCCTTCCTTACCCTTGATATGTCCCTCAGGTCTCTTATTCTGCAGGTGGTGAGCACTGTCCCATGCATGAAGCTTCTTTTGTCATCAGGGGATAACTGATGAGTTTTCTTCTAAAATTCTATGACAGCTCAGAAAACCAGCTCTCATCTGTGTCCCTGCAGAGCAACCTTACCACCTACCAGTGCCTTTTTTATGCGTTGTTTATTCTGGGTATTAATGTGCGCTGGGGAGATCCTTGTGCATTTCAGGCTCTCTCTGTGACAGTCAGGTGTACCAGATAGCATGTTCACCTTGCAGTGTCCTGCCTCCAACAGCTTCTGAGGAGAATCGGTAGCATTTCAAGACTTCAAAACGCGAATGGAAGACATGGCTAGACCCTTTATGCTATTTTCAGTACGTCCTGTGATTGATCATTCTCCACCTCAGATTCCCATAGGAAATGTCTTCAGCTTTGCTCCTGAGCTCATGTGATTGTTGGCTCTGTGTCATACCCTTTTCTGATCCTGCAGAATGGAAAATTGCTGGCTGCTTTTCCTCTGGTTCTGCCGTGCACTTGGATATGTGAAAGGTAAAGTAAGATGGAGCACGTGCAATTCCACCCAGCTGAGTTTGGTAACCCCGGGGGCTGATGAAGCCTGATCAATGAAGGTACCCATGCCAGACCTAATATTGCAGGAAAATGACGTTTTCTAAGTAGGTATTTCAGTCTTCTGCCTGCCACAGGTAGGCTTTTTAATGTCTCTTATGATTGAAAGGGTATTGCTCCTCTGTGGTAAGATAGAGCCAAAGGGTCAAGTTTTGTTCTTGGGGTATGACTAGATCTGTGCTCTCAATTTCAGCCCCTAATGCCTTGAAATACTTTCCTGAATTGGAAAAGTCAAGTTTACTATCACTTGAGATACAGTTCATGTGTTGGCAGTCTTTCCCCATCACTGCCAATTTAAAGGTGAGATTGTATCCTTCTGCTCCCCTGGAGGGTGGGTTGGTTCCAAGCCATTGCAACAAATCACCCAAATGATTTGATCTCTCTGCCCTTTATGACTGAGTTTAATTTAAACCAGGAGATACATTTAAATGCTTGACCTCTTTCCTCCAGAATTGCAGCCTCCAGATGAAACAATGCATAGCCGTGACATCAAAAGTCAAGTTTTATACTAGGAGAAGTCCAGGCCATTCAGACGTGCCTAACTTGTTGCAGGCAGGTCAGAGAGCACCTACAGAACTGGACTATCGTTTGTACATTAAGACATGTCGTAGACACGCAGAGGTGAAGTCCTTTTTGCTGACCACAGATCAGTCTGCCAAAGCTCCGTCCACACAGGGAGCATCACGGCAGACTGTGTCTCTCATTGATATTTTCAGGACATCATGGAGTTCCTCTGACATCTGGGTTTATGAAACACTAAGAGATCCAGAAATAATGTTAGATTTTGTGGGGAGGTGGCTGAGGTTGCTCTTTGAACAAAGGATTATGAGACTGATTTCTAGGTGCAAAAACCTCTTAGAACTATTAACTATTGTTTGGTATGTGTCTGGCTTGCCTGTCTCCTGGCTTCTCATCTCCTTTCACTGTTTTTAATTAGTTCAGCATGTCACCCCTCAGTTGGATTGTACATTGAAACAAACTGGGGCCCAAAGATGTCCACCAGCTTATATTCATGCTCATGTATTCATTTAGTGTAAGGAAATAAACCCTAAATGTTTATTTTGGAAAACATAGGGTAAAAAAGTCTCAAGCTTTAGCTAGAGGGGACATATAACCACCCAAAGTCAAAATGTGTGTGTGGAAAATACCCTTGTCAAGTATTCTGGTTGCTGTGTACTCACTTGCTCTCACTGACATCTGAATTAACTACCTCAGCAGGAAGACCACAGGCTAAATGATCTTCCGGCTGGAAATTCATTTGACTCAAAGGTCGGGACATCATGGTGAAGCTCTGTGATAGTCCAGAGGAGTCGCCTCTGCACCAAGCTACCACTTTTGTTATTGCTATTAGAATTCACATCCAGGTAAGAAAATCATAACCAACCTGAATAAAGCGTAGACAGTATCTCACAAGTGTATGACTTCTTAGAGAACTTCAGTTCAGTTGAGGTCCTCTCAAATGTGTACATGACTGATTCTAGTCAGGCACAGTGAATGTTATACCCTTTAAAAACATTTTCCTTGAAATTCATGAGAATGTAGAAGAGCACCCCAAGTACTTGAATATCTGGGAAACCAGCTTAGTATTGTTTGACAAATCCTTCTTGTTGAGGTAAATCAACCAATTATTCATGCTAATGTTTTTTAATGACATTTCTGTTAGATGAACAGTGCAATTTGGCTTTATTTCCAAATTCCAGCAACAAAAAAATAACTTGTATTGATCTTGTATTGCAAATGAATGATGTTTCAGCGCTACTGAAACTCAAAAAGTGCGTGAGTGGTTACACCTTGCTACCATCTGCCGAGGCAACGACTCGGTACTGTTCTCGCACCTTCCAGTAAAATTTCATGATACGGATCCCAACAGAGACCATTAAATCAAACTAGACACAGGCATGGCTACTTCTCTGAGGAAAATATAACAGGTCTGAAGAAGCACTAGCAGTTGCTCCTGTAATCTGAACCTATTAATTGCATCAGCGTCTACCTCCTCTTTGTGCTCAATTATGAGTCCATTTTGAAAGGGCAGTTTGTTCTCAATGGGTTAACTGATGTCACGTTAATAGAGGAGCTATAATGTGACAAACAAATATAGTTTAATGCACCCTACTTTGAATGCGGAGTTCATATGTATTCCAGACAAAAGGCCAAACAAATTTACAACACTTCATGCATTTCTATAGCGGAGCATTTTTTACTGAAGGATATGTAAATCCTGCACTAATCAGAGGTTCTGGGATTCCAAATGCCACTAAAGGTTATGACCTGAAGCCCTGCTAATAGATGACTGAGGGCGTCAACTAAGTAGTTCTGAATGACAGCAACCACAGGGTGTTTTGCATGAAAAGTAACCTCTAATAAATGACCTCTGCTTTTTTCCTTTCAGAGCTATGACAGTAATGAATATGAAAGGGGGAGCTTTGTACACACCGGGTGTTATTTACACCTAAACACTGCGAGAGTGTGGAGGGTTTCAGTCCGGCTGAAAAAGGAGGAAAGGGTGTTTTCACTGCCTTAACAAACACTGCTGCTCCTCTGCTGACTTCATTAACAACCGCTTTCTTACAGCAGTGCTACCACACAGCAAGGTCATGTTGTTAAAGGAAACATTTCCTCCTTCATCATATGTACGTCTGTGTATATAAACATACGTATGTATGTATGTTTACTGGACGGGTTACAGGCTTTATGTGAGATCTCTTGAATTGCTGGTAGAAGCATTCGAATTTCTGCTGTTTTGTGACCTTTAGTTACGCACAACACTGTGTCTTTGGTGGTATCAACAAAACAAGGATGTTTTTAATGGCAGAGAGTCTCTCCTTGTGGATGATATTTACACTTGGACTTTTTGCAGGAAAACAGCTCTGGGATTTTTCTTTTCAATGCAACCACAACCTGAGCTATGGGGGGGGCAAAAAATAAAATATTTCCTTTGAATGATGGTGATCAATCAGTGAAACTTTTCCCATCTCGCTGGAGATCCTGGAGGGGGAATAGAGCAATTACGAGTGAACAGTCTTGTCTGTGCCCCTACCAGCTCAGGACAGTTCCCAGTCACATACATTGCTTTGCCTTACCCACCCTTCATGTAAATCACTTGCAATGTGTCTTTCATTGCTTTGCTGGCCTCCCTTCCCTTCCCGGTTTCAGAGTGCAAGGGCAGACCAAGATCTGGGGAGACAGGCAGGCAGGAGCATGACCCTGCACAGGTGAGAGCTGAGCTGTGCAGGTCCCCTTACCACCACGCCGGCAGAGGGATTATGCCGGGACACCGTCACACAGAGCAAACCAGTTGTGCGATGGTATACCTCATCACAAATCCTCGGGTCACGCCAGGGATCCCTGAGGCAGTGTGCGGAGGCACAGGCTGTTTGTTGGAGACGCAGGGTGAGGATGTGCCTGCCTGCGACCCAGCTCCCTACGGCCAGCTCAGGCAGTGCTGGGGGGTGAGGAATTAGCCCTCCCTCTGCCAGCGGGTGACAGCACCTTCCAGTTTGGGAGCTGGCGTGCTTACACCCCATCTCAGGCTTTCTTGACAGTCCTGCCCAGTAGGCATATGGAGAGCCTGGCATCTATGGGATGCTGAGGTCCCATTCTTGCTGCTGAAAAGCTCGGCCCTCTGCGGTGCCTCCACGACATGCCACTGTGCACAGACTGCCTCCAGACACATCACGCATGGCAGTAGGGAGGCTCTGACTCTCTGCTTGCCCCCGAACCCCGCTAGCTTCCCTGTGCAAAGCCTGTTTATTTGGGATTCGAGCATGTGAGCATGCAGCATGTGGCCTATGAAAAGAATCTTCTGTAGCTTAATGCACTTCATACCCCGGGAATCTTTTGCCTGATGTTCAGCACAAGTGTTTTCTTTTCTTAATATTATCCAAATATTTTTTCATTAGTTAATTTTTAATACAGATGTTTTATGTACAGATCATAGTTATGTTTGTTCAGGTATGACTGCCATTTTGTTAGGTGGCAATTTTGCCCGAGTAAGGAGGCCAAAGCCGGGCTTTAAAATGCACTCCTCATAAAAAATTAAAGAGCTATTCTTTATTTACATATTTACACAACACTCAATCCATCGTGTAAAGCTTTCTCTGCCTTAAACCCAAATCTCCAGGGTGTACTCTGTGCCTGGGGAAATTGGATGGCTCAGAGAAATGATAAAGAGATATCTGTCCATCCACCTATCTATCATTTTTTATACCGTACTCATTACCATGGTCTCTGAGCTCCTATTACATGTATGCAGCCTTTCCCTTTTCGGTACAGAGCTGGTCAGCAGAGACAGCAAAGCCATCATTATTTTCTGAAGAGCACGAGCCTGCAGAAGGACCGGTTGCTCAGTCTGCAGTGGCCATTTGGCAGCAGCCAGTTTGTACGGAAGACAAATCCCTTTTATTAGCTGCCCGGAAAGTCTGGTTTGGCTTCTGGAAGATGCAGTTCAAATGGACTATGTGCAGAGAGTTAGCCTTAGGTATCAACATTGCTGCTCCCGTATTCACTTCATGTCACCTCGAGAGAAGAAGCTACCTCTTCCCTGCCTCCCTGACAGCTGCTTACCAGGAGGGCGACTTCAACTCTGAAAAAGCATCAAAAGACCTGGCAACTTTAACTTGGATAGACTGTCCAACGGACTCTTCAAATTAACAGAAATAGCTGCATTTCTCATCCTCTTGCATGTAACTGTTTGGCCACTTTCAGGCCATGTCATCACACATTTGTCTCCTTCTTACCCTGGGGTCCACCTGTTTCAATTCACTTATTGTCTTTTGACTTGTGCTTCAGTTTCAAGCTGCGGAGGACGGCAGCTTTTTATTAGGTTGTACTCAGAGCCGGCCACAGTGGGGGCCTGATCCTCAACAAGGACCTGTAGGCATTCAGCAGACAAATATTAGTTAACACTGATCATTACTAAGAATAAAGTAACACCACCACTCCACAGCTTGCTCCAAGGTTGACTCTATTACAGCTGCTATTGCCAGTGATTGTACCGGTGCTATTAGCCATCCTGTTGCCCATTTGTTTTAATCTTTTTTCCTCCCATGCTAGGAGGAGAAGTTTCAAATCTGTCTTAGTTTGCCTACCATCTCTGTCAGACATAAAGCAGCAGCCTGGAGCTCCCTGTGCTCCCAGTAGGGCTGCTACTGGGATGTAGCAGCATGGCCTGGGCACAATGCTGTGGTGTGGGCTACAGGATCTATAGGGTGGACGGATGCTCCAAACAAATACCTTCTTCTCCTTCCATAGTTCCTGTGTCATGGAGCAATGGAGCAGCAGGGAGAGAGCTAATTTTTTTTCTCTTTTATTAGTAAAAGGCAGAGTGGTCTGTCCCAAATCATAAACCCAAGAACAAGCAATCTCTGACTTGTTCCTTCTCTACCTTAAGCATTCCTCTCATTCAAGCACCCCTCTCATCCCAGCCTGGCTCAGACATGCTGTAGTCAACACTCAGCTTGAATTTAGAAATAGATGCAGGCTTCAATTTAGAAATAGATGCAGGCTTTGTGTCCAGTTTTGGGCCCCTCACCACAAGAAAGACATCGAGGCCCTGGAG
>VWZZ01001101.1:137812-149914 GCA_013399095.1 Psophia crepitans
GCTGCAAGTTGCGCCAGGGAAAGTTCAGGTTGGAGATGAGGAGAACTTTCTTGTCGGAAAGGGTGGTCGGGCATTGGAACGGGTTGCCCAGGGAGGTGGTGGAGTCACCATCTCTGCGGGTGTTTAAGGAAAGGTTAGATGTGGTACTTAGGGACGTGGTTTAGTGGGTAATAGGCGGTGGGGGGATGGTTGGACTAGATGATCCTTGAGGTCACTTCCAACCTTAATGATTCTATTCATCAGTCAGTCAGCAGGAGGGGCAGCCGACATTCAGGTCATGAAATGTATCCAAGACTAAAAGAGGAGAAAGACTGTACTTTTAAAATAAATGTAGGGGAAAAAATTATAAGTGGCAAACGAAGACCTGGAACCCCCCTCAGACCAGACTCCGGCAGGGCTTTGTGGATCCTCTGTAAAATTGGAAGGTGTTGATTCAGGCTTTCCTGTTCTTCACTTACAGAAATCTCCTGGCACCACTACAGGCCAGCTGAGTAGAGCCAGGACAAAACTCAAGAATGGATGAGTAGTTTAACCTGAAATGCTTCGTGGAAATGTTTCAGCTTTGACAGGTTTGACAGGAAGTCTGCCCTTTTTTCCTGGTCAGCTGGCAGGACTCTGGGCTTCTGGCCACAATATTGGGATTCCTTTAAAGCTGGAGTCCTTTGCAGCCTTGGAGGACCTTATTTCAGGACCACGTGACCTCATACAGTACTTTGAACATTTTATTTTCTCTTCCCTTCCTATGGTCATATAATGGAGGCGACAAAAAATATTTTTCAGTAATGTACAATAGAAATGCACTTTCTCTGAAAGATTACAGACCAGATTTTCAGCTCTTTCCAACCAGCCTAACTCAATTGATACTTTTGGTTTATGCCAGCCTAAGGAAGAAATTGAGCAATTTAAATTTTAACTTACTCTCCTAGGAACAATCCTTCCGTTCCTGAAATCTGAAAATGAAGAACAAAACTCTAAAAACCCTGCTCAGCCTGGCCATGACTCGACTGCAGGACCCTGACAGCAGCAGTCTTGCATAGTGTGGTAAAGAGGCGATTAAAAGTTTTACTATCCGTTTTATCATCTCAGTTTTTACAATAAAGAGAGCTGTCATTGTTTTAGGATTATTTTACCTATGTCTATTCATTTTGTTTCATTGTCTTTACAAGTCTCATTCCCATTTCGTGCGGCTTGGGTTCTGCCCTTTTCAACTCCTGACGAATGAGTGGGGAAAGAAGATCAGACTGGCCAACAAATTGGGCTGGAAGAGGATGTGAAAACTGGGTTTCCATGTCAAGCTCTTCCTTCATCTAGGAGGAGTGAAAACACCACAATTTTTTTCCCTCTATTTTTATGGTGTCTTTGCATCTTACAGGTACTCCAGACCATTCTTGCTTACACGATCAAGCTGTACAACAATATCCCTCACTGATTCTTTGTGTGTGTTTTAGTGGTCTTGGAGATCCAGGCAAAGGTACAATCCATGTGCTGAGATGTAGGTGGGGAAAGAAGAAGTGAAGTGGGTTTTAGCCTGGCATTTGGAGGAAAGTAAAGGAAGACAGGCTGGAAATGGAGACAGTGGGACAAGAGAAGACAGGAGGTGGAAAGGGAGAAAGTAGAGATGCAGACAGATAATCAAGAACATTTTAAAAGGCACCTTTTGGGGGTGTTTTAAGCCACTCTGTTAGTTTTGAAAACCTCAGTCAATACATATTTGTACCTTTACAAGCCTAAATTATTTCCAGGTTCTGTGGATTATAGCTTTAAACTTTATGCTTTAAAAATAGGGATAATTGTACTTGAACTTAAGGGTTTTCTTCCGTACAGACAAGAAAAGTACTTGAAGTACTCAGTTTGGGCAGAGAGTGAGGATGGTATGTTTTCCAGGTGTCACACAATTTCAGAAGCCTTGCAATTTTAAAACATGGCTGAATACTGAAAATCTGTTCTGGGAATATTCATTCCAATTTATTAAAGAATTAGGGTCCAGCTGTGCTTACTTTCCACAATGGTTTGCTTTTGGGACATTTTTCATTTGCTTTTCCAGCAGTTTCTGTATCAGAAACATTGTTTTAAATGTCACAGTTGTCAAATCAATGAACTAAAACAGTATCACATGGCTTAATTTGAACAAGTAATGCACTTGGAATTTCAGATTTGGAAAAACAGGCTTCCTGATCTGTTCACTGTCCCTCAGCAGCTGAAAAGAGAGAAATTGGAGTAAGGTTAGGCTATGCCCCATCCCACAGGGCTGTGCAGTAGAAGGGGGGGTGGGGGTGGAGGGGGAGAGAAACAACATTTGCTTATGTGTTTAACCTGGAAGTAACCATCTGTACTGAAAGTTTAAACCCCAGCCAAAACCTTGCTGTTTTGTCTATATCTTTCTATCTACCGATCTATCTGTATTTCATTTTGTCACTGATGAGTTTACCCAAAGTCCACCTAAGTTCCAGTGGACTTTAATTAGAGTTTAATGAGGTTCCCGTTAATGCCTACTGAAAAAAAGAAACCCAAGAAAAAAATCTCACTGATGTCAAGAGGAGAAAGATCCTTTGCTTTAGGCTGGCAATCTGATACCACTGTAGACAGGCCATTTACCTGTCACACAGTTTATTTATTTAGGATGCTAGGAAATACCTCGAGATGGAGACAGCCATAACCGTGTGTACATCTGAAATCTAGGTAACCAGAGTGGAACCATGGGTGAGAGTTGTGGAGAAGTCCTTCTTTCTCCAATTTTTCGCCCTAATGCTGTCCTCTGCCTTTTCTTCTTCCCCTGTTTTCTTCACAGCCCTCCTATCCCTCTAACACTTGCATGTTAGTATAGCCCCAAAGAGTACCATAAAAGTTTGCACAGCACCAAAACCCATCAACTTCTGTAAGCTGCTTTCTTCTCCTTGCTGAGCATGGTTCGTCATGGATGAACCAACCAGGGGCAGCTCAGTGCGTGAGGAAGGATGGGATGGTGTGAATGGTGGGATGATTTCAAAAAGGAATTTTGTTTTAGATTTTTCTTCTGCATTATGAAGCATGCATTAAATAGGCAAAATATATCACTTATACCAAAAGTCTAGAAAATCAAACTACTGAATAGGATGTTTTTTGGTAAATTTCAAAGAATCACCTTTACTGATACCTGTGGTTTAACCTTCACCACATAAGGGAAATATTCACCAAGCACATAGCTAATTTCATCAGAAATGTCTACCTTCTAGCCTTCTTTTTTTTTGTTGTTGTTTGTTTGCTTGTTTTTGATGAGTATGAAACTCTTGAACTTCTAAAGAAGAATAAAAAATCATGTGCTGTGTAGGTGTGTGTTTGAGAAGAGTAGTTTTTAAAGAATTATTTGGATTAAGGTGATAAGGAGGAAGACATGCAAAGATTACAGAAATGATTTAAAAACTGCAAAGATTTGGGTTTATTTTACTTATCTAGTGGCACTTTAATCTTCAGTGTTCACATTTTCAAGATTTAGCTTGCAGTCATTCCAATTAGAAATGTATGTTCAAAATATAACATGACTGCCAGACATGCTAGCAGGTCTTTGCACGTGGAGGTTTAAGAAAAGGTACTGATGCAGTATGAGTATTGTTGAATTATGAGGTGTTGGTGGAGGAGACTTCTTAAAGGTAGGGAATGTTGGAAGAACATAGTTTGGGGTTTTTTATTGTCTTTTTTTGTTGTTGTTGGTTTAGGATTTTTTTTTTTTTTTGGGTAAAGAGTGATAAGCATTGACACTGCTGTCACAAAGTTTCTCTGCCTCACACCAGTCACAGCTCAGGTTCAACCACTGAAGTATGAAGTCTGTATCCCGTGACGTGAAAGAAGTGAATATGGCTGTTCATCACATCAAACCCCATAGTATCACTTTGCCAAATTCTCCAGCTCTAGTCACCCCCTTGCCCAACTGTAGTTACTCGTTTGTCATCATTAATCCCGTAGCAGAACAGCATACATTCGGGCTGGTATAGCACTACTACAGAAAGTCTGTTCTGGGCAGAAATGGTGCAATGTGTTGACTTGTGCTGTGACTTCGTTATGCTGATACTGCTCCACTGAACAAGGGTGGGAGCTGCTTGAGGGTTCGCCCAACTCAGAGGAAAACCCATCAAACTACCAAAAAGTGGGCTTGATAGATGATACAGTGATAAGGCAGCCTTCTGATTTTGAGTAACAGACTCCTGCAGTTTGGCCATCAACAGGGAGAAAACACCCTTTATCTAAGTCGCATTTGGATTCTGAGTTAAATCTGTAAACCCAAAATCATGCCTAAGTGGCAATCCAGCCAAACCTGACTTTTCCCATTTCTCTCTGTGTCTGCAGTTTGAAAATGCCTTTGATTTACAAAAACATTTCTGCAAACTCTTCTTTTTTAAGCAAGCAGTGAGGTTAAGGTTCGAT
Source organism: Psophia crepitans (assembly GCA_013399095.1). Lineage (NCBI taxonomy): Eukaryota > Metazoa > Chordata > Aves > Gruiformes > Psophiidae > Psophia > Psophia crepitans. The sequence goes on from VWZZ01001101.1 coordinate 142,211, forward strand.
AGGTGGCTAATGTTCAATTAACTTTATTATGTATATTTGCTGGCTTTGGGGAATGGATCACCTTACCAAGATGTGAACTGTTATGAATGTGTGTTTATTCATTGTTCACTCTTAGCCTGTCTCAAGGTAAAAGTCTTGAAAGGATTTTAGAGTTCCTAAATATGTGCCTACTGATTAGATCACAATAAATTTGAAAGGATCATAATATGCCTATTATAAATTATTTTGTTTCAAAGGAATTATTATAGTTAGTGGGTAAATATGCACCAATGCCTTGGGGAATAACAGAAATTAAACCATGAAATGTACATAACCTTGAAGGTCTGAGTAAAATTCAAAACACCAAGAAAAGGAGGCTGAAAATTTGGTCTGACACCATCTTTATGTTGCCCTATGTTTCCTTTACATGCCAAAGTTTCCAAAGTGTGTGTGATTTAGCTTGGTGCAATATAAGTGCTGCCTTTAATTTTGGGTTATGACAGCATGTGTTAAAAGACAAAATGTCAGCCAGATTGGATTTTCAGCTTTGAACACAGTTGCGGTTATGGTTTTAAGTCAGGGCTTAACTGTCAATCTGACAAAGGACTATTTTTTTTTCTTTTGGCTTGTTTAATTACATGAAACCAAATGCTCAGATGAATTAGAAGAACTAGTGAAACTTTTCTCAACCATAGAAGTAGTACTGCCTTTATATCCTGCTAAATTCTGGGCTGCACCTACTCACAAGGTAGTGGCTGTGGTCAAGACTACTGGTTTAATTTCTACCTGTACACAGTGTATAGTTTTTCCTTCCTAAGATGGCACGATTGTTCATGTTTTTGACACTTGGAAAACATGGTATTTGAATTTGCAAAAGATGCTCAAGTCAGTGCAAAGTAAGAGGGCTATTAAGCTGCCTGTTAGTAGTGCTGCAGTCTGAGCTGGCATCCAGCAAGTCTTCAGTTAGAGTCAGTATGTAGGCTTTCATTGACACAGTTCTCAGTAGTTGAGAGACTTCCTTACATGAAGATGTCCATGGCGTACATTCAGCGTTGAGGTGCCACAGCTGAGGTTCCTTCCATAGGATGGGAGACAACTCCAGCTTTGCCAGGCTCCTGGAAGGGTCCTTGCCCTGTAACATTTTCTCCACTTTGATTTACTAACTCTGTGTGCTGGTTTTGGGTGGGATACAGATGATGTTCTTCACAGTAGCTAGCATGGAACTATGTTTTTGATTTACGCTGAAAACAGGGATGATAAGACAGGGATGTTTTGGTTACTGCTGAGCAGGGCTTACACAGAGCCAAGGCCTTTGCTGCTCCTCACACCACCCCACCAGCGATTAGGCTGGGGGTGCACAAGAAGCTGGAAGGGGACACAGCCGGGACAGCTGACTCCAACTGACCAAAGGGATATTCCATACCGTATGACATCGTGCTCAGCATGTAAAGTTGGGGGAAGAAAAAGGAAGAAGGGGAATGTTCAGAGTGATGCTGTTTGTCTTCCCAAGTAACAATTCTGCATGACAGACCCCTACTTTCCTGGAGACGGCTCAACTCCTGCCTGCCCATGGAGAGTGGGGAATGAATTCCTTGGTTTGCTTTGCTTGCGTGCGTGGCTTTTGCCTTACCTATTCAACTGCCTTTATCTCAACCCACGAGTTTTCACATGTGGTGCGTTCTGATTCTCTGTCCCATCCCACCAGGGAGGGACTGAGCGAGTGGCTGTGTGGTGCTCAGCTGCTGGTTGTGGTTAAACCCTGACAGTCCTTTATGGCACTCAATGTGGGGCTGAAAGGGTTCAAGATAACAACAGGTTTGATTGGAATCAAGTAGATTGAATTTTTAGCTGTTATTCCTGTTTAGCTATGAATTGGCAGACTCCTGTGCTTGCCATGGGGCTTGCTGGCCTTACTGTATAGTAGAGTCCAGTGCTCATTAGTGGCTGCTTTTCGGTTCCGCTGCTCTCTGTAGTGCTGCACTGCTTATCTTCTGACTGCACTGTGCCTGGGCACGTTTTGATAACAGCAGTGGGGATGTGCCTGGGCTGGCCGATGGCCAAAGCACCGCTGCTGTTTCTGTGCTGCTGAACTGGACAGGCTGGAACCCCAGTGTGAACTAAAGTCAAAGGGACTGTGACCTGTGGGTGAGTCCACACGGGAGCGGAAACCCCCAAACCCTCTGTAGCCGTGAAAAAGTCGACATCAGAGCAGGTACATCTCAAAATGTCTGTGCCCTTGGTTATGTCTGTGCCACAGCAGCTAAACCTTTGAAGGGATTGTGGCCCAAGATAAGTCCACACTGGAGGAGTTACAGTTCAAATCATCTGTGGCTGTGGATAAGTCCGTGCTGCAGCAGATACACCCTGAAGCATGAGTGGCTATGCATGAGGTCACACTGGAGCACCTCAAAGTGTGTGGCCATGGATAAGCCTGCAATGGAGCAGGTACTCCCCTAGAGGGACTGCAGCCATGGGTAAGGCCATGTTGGAGCAGGTTTACTTCTGAAGGGACTGTGGCTGTGGATAAGGCCGTACTGGAGCAGGTGTATCTCTGAAGGCATCGTGGCCCTTGGGGAAGGCCATGCTGGAACAGGTGCACCTCAGGGAGACTGTGGCTGTGGATAGGTCTATGCCACCGCAGGTATACCCCTGGAGAGACTATGGCTCGTAGATAAGGCTCCACTTGGAGCAGGTACACCCCTAAGGGTCTGCAGTCTGTGGATAAGTACAAGCCCGAGCAGGGGCAAGGGAAGGCGTTCGTTGCAATGTTAAACCCAATGGCCTGGTCCAAAGGGACCAGGAGTGGAGATCATAATGGAAATACCTTTAAATTGTTGTAACCCATGATTTGAGTTACATAATATAGGAATTACTATAGCAGGAACCACCTGAAACAATGGAGGACAAGCCTTGCAAGAAGCAGGGCAGGTGCAACAGTGACCCGACCTGAGCTGGCTTTGGTGCCCAGTAACTCCACGCAACACATCACCTCTCCTGTCCTGAGTGACCACCATAACAGATCGAGCCCAAAGTCATGGGCTAAATGAACTCAATGGACATTTGCAGACATTTTATGGACATTTTGCAAGGATGGTCCCTAGACTAAGGGAACGATATCTGTGTATTATATCAAAGGATGGGAAGGGGGATGGCAGTTAATGAGGTTGTGTTGAGTAGTGTGGGACCTTACCATGATGGAAATGGTATGGAATAAGGGGTGGCTAATGTCCTATTTTCAGCTGAGAGAGAATTTTCTTCACAGTAGCTAGTATGGGGCTGTGTTTTGGATTTGTGCTGAAAACAGTGTTGATAACACAAGGATGTTTCGGTTGCTGCTGAGCAGGGCTTACACAGAGCCAAGGCCTTTGCTCCTCCTCACACCACCCCACCAGTGAGTAGGCTGGGGGTGCACAAGAAGCTGGGAGGAGACACAACCAGGACAGCTGACCCCAGCTGACCAAAGGGATATTCCATACCATATGACGTCATGCTCAGCATATAAAGCTGGGGGAAGAAGAACGAAGTGGGGGATGTTCAGAGTGATGATGTTTCTCTTCCCAAGTAACAATTCTCCATGGCAGAGCCCTGCTTTCCTGGGGATGGCGGAACTCCTGCCTGCCCATGGGGAGTGGGGAATGAATTCCTTGGTTTGCTTTGCTTGTGTACATGCGGCTTTTGCTTTAGCCGTTAAACTGTCTGTGTCTGAACCCACGAGTTTTCTCACTTTCATGCTTCTCTCTCCCATCCCACTGGGGAGGGAGTGAGTGAGTGGCTGCATGGTGCTCAGCTGCCAGCTGGGATTAAACCACAACACTCCGTTAGCCTCCTAAAACTCTCTTCCCATACTTAGATAGGTAGCCCTCTCCTTTGATGGGTATCTAGATGTTTCTTAGCAATGGGATTGAAAGACCAGTGTAAGCCATTTAGTGATTTAGCTGCACTGTGATAACTTTGGACACTACCAACTGTGTGCTTTGAGACACAGACACAGTTAAAGAGTAAATATCTCATCAATGGCTTCCTTCCCACAAATCTCGCAATAGAGAGCTGATTTCATCATTCAGACTGCCTGAAAACTCCCGTGTCAAATGAAATTGTTGCAAGCCCAGAACAGAAATTTAGGCAGGTTATGAATGAGAAGAGCAGTTACTGAAATGAAAGGGGTGCTCCAGCTCTCTTGAAGGAACTGACCTCCAGGCCCTGAACCAATTTCTCTGAGACCTTCCAGGTAAGCTGAAACCCCCCCCACTTTTGAAAACCCTGCATACAGGACAGCATTCAGTGGCCCTTCTTCCCACACTAGACATTGAAATGGAGAGTATCATGTGAGAGGTGAGGTACTGCTATCCCAGCAACATTTGGATTCTGTCTGCGATATCAAAGCTATCGAGTGCTGATACTATATTGGAATTTGTAGTACTAGTCTTTTTCCCCAGCCTTCATCAATTTCTTTCCAAAGAGATGGGGCTTTCATATCTCTATGACCTTTCTACTTTGGCACAGAGGAAAAAAAGGAATGGACAATGTTCTTGTCTTCTTCCAGTTGGTAACACTCCTCTCTCTACCCAGGAGCACATCAAAGTATAGCATAGAGTCAGTGTCAGGGGGCTCAAGAAAGGGAGGGAGCAAGTCCCATGGCAGGGGTACCACCACTTTCTCAGGCCATCAGCACCACTTCCAGGTGCTTTTTGCAGCAGAAGTGAAGTCCTCCTGCAAGAATCCCAGCACCAGTGTGCTGCAAAACACTGCACTGAACAGAGTGCTGTGTTCCTGCTGGATCCACACACCCCCGATGCAAAATCAGTGGCTCTGTGGTAGTTTTAGGTGCTGAAACTTGCTGGTTCTTTCATATCATGGCATAAACGGGAAGAATTTGCTGTCAGGCCAGTCAATAGAGCAGTCACCAAGCAGGGAAGGCAGTTTAAATTCAACTATAATAATAGAAGTTGTTATATTAGACTTTCTTATAATATTGCCTTGTATTGCATCATATTACAATGTCCAAGGGACACAATGCAAGGCAAAAAGTGTCATGCTATACATAGCCTTAGACAAAACATATCATGCATCTTCAGTGGTTGCTTCCAGAGTGCAAAGTTAGAGCTGTAGCGTGCAACAGAGGGCACCTGTTTTCAGAGATTAATGATAAATGTTCATTTAACATATGTACAGCAATGGTATTTTAAGAATCCCCCAAAATAAGCTGTGTTTAACGCAAATGCATCTATTCCTGTCTTGGGCATTCAGAATATTTTTGTGTCATGCTTGGCTTCTTTGCTATGCCGGAGGCAACCCGCTAACTATGGTATTATCATTTTATGTTAAATTATAAATGTATAGGTTTGATATAATCATTAATTTTTAAGATACATGATTATGAAGTATTACAACTAGCAGGAAAAAAAAAAAGCATTGCCTAAATCAAATCTGTGAGGGAGGTTTGAGAATCTTCTTGCTCCATTTATGTTGCAGGAGAAGTGAACCAGATTTCAGATGAAGCTGAACTGCCACAGTGAGAAAGAAGCCTCTTTCCTCCGGGTGACAGAAATAAAGCTGTAGTTGCATTATTCCCTACACCAGACATTCCTTGCTTTAACAGGGAGGAGGAGAAGAAAGGTGCGATCGCACCTGGTAGGCTTGAGAATGGTCTCTTTTCTGTATATCTGTTGATTTAAGTTCTTATTGAAGATATTTCCTTAGATTGAGGGATGAGCCAGGAAGAAAGCCATGTTTCTTAAGAAGATACTTCAATAGTTTCTCTACACTGATCCGAAGATGAGGTGGCTTTCCCATTATACACCTAGACATTGTATCTTAAGAGAAGAGCTCTCTTCTGAAAGGCCATACCTATAAATACTCTTCATTATTTTTCTGTTTTGTGACCTTGCTTCCAATTTTGTGATCAGTCATCTCAACATACATTTTGCTGGAGTGAAAGCGACTTCCTTTCTGTCCTTAAAACTTGTCTAGGTAATAAGAGGGTTTAGATGGACACTAGGTGCTTTGTTTTACCTGGTTACAGCAGGAGGTGGACAATCTTCTGCTGTCCACCACTTGAGATGAGGTTTGGATGGCCAGGAACTGGGTATGCTTCTTGCACCAAACTAAATAAGGTCAGTTCAGGGTTAATGGCAAGAGGTTATAAACCTGGGGTGAAGACTTTCCCATTGCAAGCAAAATCGGTGCTAAAGTCTTTGAGCATGAATGCAGGCGTGCAGCAACCAGCACTGTAACTCCACTGACTTCCTAGCCTGCACTTGTCCTAATTCAAATACTACCTGATTCCTGGTGATCTTCCACCTCTATTTTTTTCAGCTGTGTACAGAGGATATTTGAAGACTTCTTCAGCGCCTGTACCTAACAAAGGTACAAGGCAAAAAAGTTGGATACGTGGGTGGGATAAAGTCACCTAAACATCTGTTTCTAGTGCCATTTTAGATGTTCTTGACTATCCTACCTGGCAATCAGCCAGTTCTCTGGAAAGATGTGGATCTTCTGCAGCTCGTATGTCAACTCTTTTAGGTCATGCAGGTATTTTGGAAATCCCACAGCATCTAAAATAGTGCTAGAAATCTACGTTCAGGAACCTGAAATGCTCCCATGGTGTTTAGCAGGGGGAAAGGCTAACGAGAGACTCACCATTTTGCATGAAATGTTTATATACTTCAAATTTAACGTATCCTGAAGGAAGCATCTAGCCTCCTTTTGTACCTGTGAGAGCAGCTATGTTACAAAGCTTTCTAAAATGTTGGTTTTGTTTATTTAATACCTCTGGGGAGAGCAGGTGGCAGTGCTGAGCAGCTTCAAAAGCAGGAGGTCCATTAGCAGAGGTCGTGACTCCCCAGCACGCCCTTTCCACCGCTGGCCCTCCTCCGTCGGTGGATCGGTTTACGGGCATTTTGGGGGGCAAGGAAGGGGAATAGAATAGAATAGAATAGAATCATTAAGGTTGGAAGTGACCTCAAGGATCATCTAGTCCAACCATCCCCCCACCACCTATTACCCACTAGACCAGTTGTTTTTTCTTCGCTGCCTCTGCTCGCAGGGGCCTGTTGAAAGCTCGTTTCTGACAGCAATTACAACCGCTTTGGCCTTTTTGGCACGGGGATGTGCTGTCAGACGGGGCCTGTATTTTGGATTCTCGTGCCTGTTCTTGAAAGAGCACAAAAAAATTCCGTGAGTGAAGACACTCTATCTGAAAGACTTGGGGAAGCACCAAAATAAACAAAAATAATTGAGGACAGACTTGTAGAGGCCCAAACCACATGCATTGTAATTCTGTTGGCCCGAGGAATGGTATCTCATCATCACCTACTCCGTCTAAATAAAGCCATCTCCCCGCGAGGACATCTGACCCAGAGACTGCACAGGCCCGGGCTGGAGCATGCTGCCTTCAGCTCCTCCCGCTTTCTTAAGCAGTTTGGTTCAAAAAAGCAAATCGCCCTCCTGGCTCCCCTGCCCGCAACTGCCTAAAATGGAGCGCAAAGGCAAATGTCTTCCTCGGCTGCACTGAAAAGTTATTTTAAGGCACGTTCTTTCTCCAGCACCCGCTTAACCGGTGCCTCTGGGTGTCAAAGCAAAGGGGCCTCCTGCCCCCGGGCATTTTGGGGAGCCGGGCACAGACTGCGCCAGGAGGGGGCGGTCGAGAGGGGGCGGCAGGCGCCCACCCCGGCCGCCGCCACCGAAGTCCCCGCGGCCTTCCCGCGGGGGCGGGGCGGGGTGCTC
>VWZZ01001101.1:150214-170363 GCA_013399095.1 Psophia crepitans
TTATTTTATTTTATTTTATTTTATTTTATTTTATTTTATTTTATTTTATTTTATTTTATTTTATTTTATTTTAATTTCATGCTTTTTTGGCTCGACCCCAGTATATCTCAGGCAGTGCCAGGGCTTTTGGGGCCGGCTGCGTGCCCCAAGAAAGGTAAACCGAGGGGTAAACAGAGGGGCTTCGGTGCTTGTGGGACAGTTGCAAGGGGGAGACGACACCGGCTCCTACTGGTTAATAGAGTTTATTCATAAGCTTAATTCCGGTTTATTAACTTCAGGTATAACAAGTTGTGCTGTAATTGTGGTTGTTAAAGGAGCACCGGGCAGTTTTTTTCCTAGAGGGTATCGAATCCCGTGTTATTATTATACACGCACTAAATCTCCATTAAAAGGCTTTCTGTAAATGTTTCAAGGCTATGCCGGATAGAAGGGTACTTCATCTTGGTTTCCAAATGGGGTATTATCTATTTTAAACGCCCTGCAATAACAGTCGCCTTATTTGTCTCCCACCAAAAAATACGGTGGCTTGCGAACGCCTTGTTTTTTCAGAAGAAGAAAGACATAAACCGAACTTTCGCGGCTGCTGTATCAGTCATTGGAGAATCCGGGTTCAAATGTGCGCTCTCTACAGAGCCCGGCTGCCGTCCTTCACAGCCTCGCAAAATAAGGAAACTGCAGGATGGAAACTCAATGAGCCTAACTGTTCCGCTTCCTTTTATTTCCCGCTCCCTTTCGTATAAATCACATTCTTTTGAAGCCGCTGCTTTTCTTTCGCGCGCACAAACCCCTCATCTTTTAAAGCCTGTCTTTCAAGCTAATTGTTTCAATAGGCCAAGCAACTTGCAAAAGACAGCTCCAGCCTATCTCTGTGTCGTCTCCCCAGGAATGTTTATAAGAGAAATCGGCGTTTATACAACAGACGTGACCGTTCAAAGGCCGGCTAGTGAAGGAATATTTTTAACAGCATTAGTTAGCGGGGTTGTCGAGCGCCTCGAAGGAAGCCATCGGGGCTTGCGGGGCAGAACTGCTGTGGCAGGGCCTGAAGCCGGCGGCAGGTATCGGACGGGCTCCTAAGGATTTCAGTGGCCTTTGAACGAAGGTCTCGGCGACAGATAGAAGTTGCTAAAAAGTGCAAGCGGCAGTACGGAGAAATAAAGTGGAGAGAGGCAGGACAGTTGCAAGCGCAGGGCAGCGATGTGTGGGCCTCCGGAGGTGCTACTCGTGGTTGTGGTGAAGGTCTGTGCCATTAACTGTCAGTTTGACAGTGCGTTTTAACAGACATTTTAGAGAAATACATTTGCAGGAAGGATCTGAGATACCCAAGTCTTTGGCTGCAGCAAAGCATCAAGTGAACCTCAGTGTCTTAGGGATATCTGGCAAACTTGAAATTAGAAAGTCAAAGGATTGGGCAAGATTTTGTGCTGCTTTTGCAGAGGCAGCGGAGTAAATGATGTTGTTGTTCTGGAATTTCTGACCTATCTGAAACCGAATCTACCTGAGTCTTACGTGTGTTTTTCAGCCCACTTTTTGGATCCCAGGAATTCGCAATTCTTTTCAAAAAATAATTCATATTTTTATTTTTAATGATAACTCTTCACTGGATGTTTTAGGACCTGATCCCATCACTCCCCTGGCAGTGGTTTTTACTCCTGTTGACGAGGCCAATGTTCTGCTCGTGCCGTCAAAGCCAATACGATTACTCACTCAAGTAGGACCTAGATACGTGAATCAGTATTGTAAAATGCGGCCCGGAGTCTGTAAATGGAAAACGTTAGCTCCAATAGGCAGGCTATGTGTCTGGTTTAGCTCTCAGCTCCATTAATATGTCCATTACTTCAATGAGCGAGATAGCAGGCCTGCCTTAGAGAAACAACTTCCCCACTATCCCATTACAGGAGGCCTCAACGTCTTGCTCTTCACCCCCCCTCCAGCAGCCTGCGCAATGTGGGATAAGGCTGCTGGTGACACAGCTACAACTTATTTCCGAGGAGCAGGATTTTCTAAATGTGTCCACTAGATAGCACAATAAACTTCCTTCTTTTCCTGTTGAAAAACTTTCTCTCCCACCCAAAGAGCCATTAGCCCTTCGGTCTCAGAGTAATGGAGCTTCAGGAGGAGATCAAAGTTTCTCAGATAAGTGTTCCTCTACACAATGTTACCGACACTCCGCTCTGTAAACAGGCTTCTTTTTTATGGTTGAGAAGGACATATAAACATGCCAAGTGAGACAGATAGACTGTCACTTTTTCTTTTTCTTTTTCTCTTTGTATGTGCGTGTGTGTTAACTGCTCAAGGAGTATCATGGTTGGGTTGTGCTGATACCGTTGAACGTGGTCTGACTTTTGTGTAAACAGAGGAAGAAAAGAGAACGGCAAGAAGCGATCTCAAGTGCAGATTTCTTACCGGAGTCACTGCAACTCCAGTCCCACTTTCTGCTGCCTTTGATGAGAAAATGATGACGTGTCCTTCTGAAAGAGGATGGAGATGTTAATACTCAAATCCATGTGCTTGGGTATCGGCTTGTGTGGACATGCTAGAGCTGGGTTCTGTTTTAGGACCTGAGATGAATACTGTAAAACCTAAAACTGAGGCTGCTGCCTCAGACAAGGTTTCGGGGCTGCCTTAGTCCCCTTTAGCTCAAAACAAAGAGCATGAGCCCCCTCCAAAGGCCTGTGGGAAAAGCTGAAGTCCCCCATAAAGGACCACATAGAGAGATGGGTCCCTGCTGTAGGGCAAGTCGACACGTCCCCACACTGAAGGGAGGGCCAGCTAGAAACAGCTGATGGGAAACCTGAGAGGTGGAGGGAAACGTTCCAGCTGACGCAGTGTGTATACCTCCTGTAAAAGGTATTGTGCAAGAGGTCTTCCATTCGGCTGGAAAACCTGAACGCAAATTTGCATTTTGAATCTATTTAAAATTAAGTAAAATCAGCAACAAGATGCTCCCATTCTTGCTCCTTAGGCTTGCAAATGTAGATTTGATGCTTCCAGCTGGTGAAAAACATGCGCTGTGGCCTCTGCTTGTGTCTTGTCATCTAGGGAACTAGTCAGTAACCTCTGTTGCAGCTTGGTTAGTTGCTATGCTTTGAATTACTGTGTGTTCTCTGTCATGCATTACCAAAGGCTATATATAAGGTAAGAAAAGAGGAAAATAAGGAAAAAAACCCTCATGTTTTCAAGGTTCCCAGTGAGTTTGTTGCCTTTCTACCCAAACTGTAAGCTCCTCAGGGCAAGGAGCAGGAGTGTGTGGCAGCACTAAGCAATGCCATTGCAGCATGATCCCCCAGCACATATAAGGAAGGTGCAAAGCATCTGCTTGCATCTCCCCTTTCAAACTGGTGGCCCGAGGTTTCTGGATCCTTGACTTAAGGAGGTGATGACAAGGCCCATCTTGTCTTTCACGTTTCAGAGCTAACTATAGGAGTATAACGCACATCTTTAAAAACAGGTGACACAGGGGATTTGCCACGACAACCTTTCAAACTAAAGCAGAAAACTGCTGTTCTCAGGTGGAAAACACTCTTAATCACGATGCACAGGCTCCCTCTGACACGAACGTGCTACAGCTCTACTAATTAGATATCCCTGAGGGTGATCGTTACTGTAGTGGTACCTAGAAACCGCAGCCATGGATTTGGACCTCAGCCTTCTCTCCACTTCAGAAATACAAGCAAAACTGAACCGAACCAAGAGATGAGAGAGAGCCAGTGAACACAGACAGACGTTTTCCCTTGCCTTACCTTGAGGATCCCAAGGTAAAAGTGAGACAGCAGTGGGCAGTGGACTCGGCTCAGCGGTGGCTTAGTCACTGCTCTGGTCTTGTAACCATCCTGGCAAAGGGAGCCTTCAGGGAGATGTGAAGGAGAGCAATCTGCATGTGGCTGTGGGGAAACCTACCTTGCAGGGCCATGCAGGTGTTAATTAAGATGCCTGTTTTTAACACAGCTTTGCTTACTTTTCTGCATTCTTCAAGGAAAAGATTTGTCTATTTGCTTTACATGGGAGGATCAGTGGTATAGCCAGCCTAGCCAAAAGCCTCCTACAGACCTGCTTTCTCCTTTTTCCTGCCCCTTTGCATCCATGGGCAAGGCTGTCTCAGATCTCATCTGTTAAGTGATACAACTGATACATTAAATAGCTTCTCATGGACATTTTTTTCAACTCCAAGGAGTAGAGTTGCTGAGTGAGAAAGGCTTGAGCCAGGCTTTCGCTGCTGGGACTTCCTCCAGACCAGCTTGCAGTCCTAAGAAAAATGAGTTGGATGGTCTCAGCTCTGTCCCCAATGAGCAGCAGCAGTAGATCACTTTGCAAAAATGAGCCACGCGTAATTTGGCACCATTGACAGAAGACTCACTCGCAGCAGCTCGGGGCCTTGCAGGCTTGAGATAATGTGCTGCTAAAATCACCTCTTGACCCTAACCCAGGAGGTTCCTCCGGGTCACAAGGGAAGAGGGGGGTAGCAGGCCACTGTGAGATACCTTGATAAATGTACAAGCCCCTTCAAGTCAGCCTGGCACGCCTGCACCAGTGTGAGCCTCTCTGTTTATCACAGGAAGAAGAATATGTTTCCCAAGTTGTGTTAGAGGACTCCAGACTTCTCATTTAAGCTGCCTCCTCCTTTTCCCCTCTGGTGCAGTGAGCCCACCACAGTGAACCGGTGGCCCTGACAGAGCGCAGAAGCAGGCTGCATGCATCTCCTTGTGATGGAGCTGGCAGAGAAAATCGGACACTGGGACAAACAACCATAAATCAGGACTGTCCTGATTAAATCAGGCATGGCTGGCAAGTAAGTTATTAGCCGCCTGTGAAACTAATTGTGATACTGATACACTCAATTTTGCTGTGTCTTTCAAACACCGGTTGTGATGGGAAACAGCTGTTAGAACCCGAAAAAAAAAAAAAAAGAAAGGGAGAGACAGAAAGAAAAAAAAAAAAGAGAGCGCGCTTACGATTCAGAATCATAATAAAGTCTGTCTTCTCTATTCCCTTGCACAAAAGCTCTTAGATTCTTCTATTCTCCTCTAGACAATTACTCCCAGCAGGCAGGGTCACTCAGGATGAGCACACTATTGCATTTAAAGTTCATCTGCTGAAGGGGGGGAAAAAGGCAGAGAAAGGAGAGAGGAAAAAAAAAATCTTCCCATTAATGTGTGAAAAACCGGCAGGTTTAAAATGGGGTAGAAATTCAGGTTAAAGCAAAAAAAAAAAAAAAAATTTGTCACACGACATCAGTAGGAGAAAAGATTTTGTTCAGCGGTATTGTTTGACTGAACACTTCCTTCACAATAACACTAGTGCCGGGATATAAAAGCCAGTGTTTATTTGATGCCTGGACCGGGCAACTGTTATGAGCAGTTAGCATAGAAAAAAGGGGATGTTTTGAAATATGTCAGAAGGAGAAAGGGCCTGATCCTGCTCTGGTGGAAGCTGGTGGTGAGCCTTCCCCTGACTCCCGTGTCGGCTGGCAGCCCGCGCTTTGCCGGATCCGGGGGGCTGCACCGGAGTCGGCCGTGTTACCCCCCCGGCGCCGGCTGCGGTGAGGAGAGTGCAGCTGGGCCAGTTAAAACCTATTGCTGTCGGGAGTTTGCTTCACTCAAGCCAAGAGCAGGTAGTTAGTAGCGCTGTAGTAGTTGTAATGGCTTAAGGGTAGGAGCTGAGCAGGGTTTGTTGGGAGATAGTTATTGGACTGAGAAACGCAGCTAAGGAAACAGAGAGAATTTTGAGGATGCAAGCACTTCTTCAGCTCTCAAAAAGAAGCAGCAAAGCCTCGCTTGAAGTTTGTTGGTTTTGTTTCATTCCTGCAGGAGAGTTTTGAGACCCCAAACTTGTCTTTTTCCAGAAATACTTAGGCTAATGAAAGCTATTACCTCTCTTTGTACACTTGTCATTGCCAAGATGACTACGTGTATCTGAAAAAACCTCCCCCTGCATGGTGCAGCACGTAACTGGTACACGCAATATGCAGAATTTGAAGGTGCTTCCCTGTGGGAAAATTTTTTCTGTCTGATTTTGTGTCTTCTGCTGAAATATCTGCAGTGGGCCACTGTTGGAAGTTAGACTGTTCTAGCTGTTGGTTTGGATCCCTGTACCCCCAAATACTTTATACCTCCTATTTTTCTTTTTGCCATTTTTCCTTCTCATCTCGTATCTATCTAGTCTCTTTTTTTTTTTTAATGTTATATTTTAGCTATAAGGGTGGAGAGAAAATGACATACATTAGCTAATAACAATATGGCTGTACCACGAATTTGGGAGAGATGGAAGGAAAAAACAAATCACTTGTGTTTCAAGAGTCTAACCCCATCCTCTCAGCTTCCACAGTAATATTTCTGGCTTCCTGTTTGCAAACCAGAAATGTTTATTTACAATGTCTTTTGAGACAGCTTTTCAATGTATAATGCTTGAGTCATTACATAATGGGTCATAAATGATGTCGGTTGTCATAGAAAAACACAAAGTCATCACATATTTTCCTTGGGTTTTTGTTTGCCTTTTGTGGCAGGATTCAAAGTCGGCTGCAGTTGGGAAGTCTGAAGGTAAATCATCATCTTTCCAGTAATTCCAGCTTCCGTGTGTTCGATCTGTCAGGAGTTTATGAGTGAGGTGATCCTGACGCTGAAAATTTTGGTTGTATTTTTTCTCAGTGGCCCTCATGTTTCAGGCAGCCCATCGGCTGTGTGCCCTCAGAGAGCCAGGCAAAGGTTTGCTTGTCCATGGTTTTGTGAACAGAAGTGGAACACTGCAAGACAAATATGAAAATCCAAACTGTGAGCTTTTATTGTTTGCATATAAAAACCCCCACAGCATGAGGCTACGTGCTGAATCAGAAGAGTATCAGACCCTGGAAGTTTCTACTATAACCCTGAAAAACTGTGACAGTGGTTTGTGAAGGGGTTTTTAAATTATTTATTTATTTTGCTGATTTGAACTGTGGGAGTGGGGGGTATACGAGTGCATTTTTTACAGTGTTGAGATGAAGCTGCCTGGTCTAGTGTCCCTTTCCTGTAGCTAAAATGGGGACCAGGAAGGTGTATGTAATATTCCCAGAAGGTGCAGTCCTTATTCCTGACTTAAACTGGCTGTTACAGACTTTGAACTCTGCTGGACCCCCTTGCCCTCTCCTTGTAGGGGGCTCATTTGGCAACATTACAAATTGTCCCTTGTCTCAGAAATCCCGGCGGAGAGGGAAAGCAGCCCTTTAAGCCAGGATACTGGGTTGAAATTTTGCCTGTGCTTATACCAGAGTATAGCTCCCCTGAAGCCAGTGGTGAAGCTGCTATTCTTACCTCTGAACAAATCAATTCCTAGCTCTAAAAATAAGTGAATTAGAAAAGAGGTAAAGCTACCATTTGTAAAATAAATGTATTTATTTGGTAAACATTGTATCCTGTGTATGAATGTCATCGATATCAGATCTACCTATATTCTTAATCCCATTAGGGAAAAGGTGAATTTTTACTTAATCGGGCGACCTTTTTATTCTCTTTGTTGGAGTAATGGCAAATAAACCACTATCAAAAGGCAAATGACAAAATATGTCCATGCAAGACATGCAAAAACTCCCACTTCCCTCATTTGGGAGGGCACTGGCGGCATCTCTGGACTGCCTGAAATAGATGAGCCTCCTGGACCACTATGTTAGAGAAGCTCCATCTCCCATACATACCACCTAGTGAGCTCATGGGTACCTATGCAGGAAGAAGAGGCTGTCATGGCTAATTCTTATCAACACCAGAGGTTGTTTGCTGTGGTCCTCTGGCATTAATGCACAGCAGGATGTCGGTGAGCACCCAATAAAATTTCCAGCCACACACAAGGAAATGCTGGACTCATAAAGTGTTCTTTTAGTGAATTGCAGAGACCAAAGGCTTTATCTTCCCCTCTGAGGAAATATGCAGCTGTCACAAGTAATATCGCTGAAAAAGTTTTCAGTTACTATGCAAGGTCAGATTACCGGCATCTTTCATTATCGAGGTGGGTGATGAAAAGCTGTTGAGATCTATCAAAAGCCAGGCCTCAACTTAGCAAGGTGGCTAAGCAGGTAGCTGACTTTCCTGGGACTCTCTGTGTGCACTAAACCAACCGTGTGCTTTAACAGACTGCTGAATCGGAAACTGAATTTCAAGAAGAGTTCTTGAATGCCATATTGGAAATTAGATACCCACATTTGCAACTGGAAATCATAAATGATGCCAATATTATGCACAAGAGTGTAAGTGCGTGAAAAGAGAAAAAAAGAAAGTGTATAGAGGAACAGTAAGAGTGAATGTTCTGCAGCACGCCATACGTTGTATTTGTGTACAGTCTGAAGAAGCCTTCAGAGATGCACATCACATGAAACCACTATGCATCCTTCATGCTGAATTTTTATTACATAACTCCTACTGTGTTAGCATAAAATAAAAATTAAAAAAAAATTCTAAAAGTACAAGCCCTGCTACAAGTTCCAAACACGATTCTCATTTCAAGATCCTGGCATGCACTTGTAAAACATTTAAATACCTATTGGTGGATAAGAAAATCAATTTACTTGTGAGGTGACTAAATAACAAAACATATTAGAATTGATGTTACAATTAGGAAAAAAAGAAATAAATTGTTTTTCTGCTCATTAATATTTGGATAAATATTTATGAATGTATAAGACAAGCAACCACTGCCAACACTAGATCTTTATTATGCCAGGCATAGGAATAATTCAAGCATTTAGGCAGCTGCAGGTTGAACTTAGCCCCACTGGCTGTTCAGCTGAATTCGATCTGGTCTCGGGAAGACTTTGCTTTGGAGGCAGCTCAGGTTATGTGGTTTCTGTGTGGTTTTTGTTTGGGATTCATTGAAGAAAGGGAGTGAGGCTGTCTGCAGGTAACAGGCTCCTGACAACGAGCTGAGTTTTCCTTGACGGACGTGTGCTGAACAGAGCGATGCTCAGGGTGAACCACGATGCTCCCCTATGGAGGGGTTAGTCAGATAGGAAGGATTTTCAGGAGTTTGCTTTGTAGGGTTGGCCAGGCGCACATTTCCAGCCTGGAAGCAGTGGCAGGCACTCCCTCAGGACTGACTTTCCACTGGGGCCTCCGTTTTTTCCCCTTCTGTTTCTCATTAAAGCCCTCAAATCCGGGCACCTCAGTGCACAAAGCACATATAAGCCCTTTCGCCTAGTGTTGTGTGCAAGCCTGCTTGCTCCTGGTGCAGGTTGGTCATCTTATTGCAGAGGGCAAACCCTGCTCAGCCTTCCCCGTGCACAGGCAAACTGGCCACACTGCTGTCCAACAAGGTGACTTTTGTGGACCCTGAAGGGAGGAGAGGACTTTTCCTTTATATAGGACTGTCCTACATATGTGCAGTTGTGAGAGGAGGTCACGGGGAAGAGCTATGGTGGTCTGACCACCCACAGCCATTTCTCTTTTACTCCTGGTGAAGGGGAACTTGATTTTCACTCTTCTTTTTTTTTTTTTTTAAGGAAAAGCAAGAGTAATGGCTTCATTATCTTCAGGCAATTTTTGTAGCCCTTGTCTCTAGTTCAGGACGTGAAGTAGAACAATAGGTGTTTTGGAACCTCAGGAAAAAGCGGCTGGACGACGTGGCTCAAAATGTAATTTCTTAGGGGCACGCATCAATAATGCGACTACCGCTCTGTACGGATATTACGCAGGCAGCCTTAATACGCGTGCATGGCATCCGGATTGACAAGACAGACCATGATGGCTCCAAAGGGTCAATAAAACATGCGCCATGAAGGATTTACACAATAGACAGTAATGGCTTCTTTGGAGCTGTTACGGTCTATTGGGTCAATAATAATCCACTTTTTAAAGAGTGCCAAAATATGAATTTACACAACAGGCCGTAATGGCTCCTGATCTATCAGATAAACAATATGAATTATCAGCATTAGTGCCCACACGGCAATGCACGTTTACCTATTAGAGTGGATAGAATAAATATTAGGTGATTCAGAACATGCTTTCGTATTCAAAAGGATGATTTCTAAAAATATCTGGGGAGAAAAAAAAAAGAAGATTCCAAACTCCCATCGTTAAACCTGTGAAATAAATAGCATAGGTGAGGAAATTTAAATCTGAGACTTTCTCTAGGAGGTTATTGTGAGTTTTCACTCCACATTATTTTTAATTAAATTTTGTAGCAGCCTATATCATATATTTTTAAACTTTTATTTCTTTTTCTAGCAAATTCAGGTCTATGAACCAGGTGTGTCTGTGAACATTTTCCCACATTGGTAACCTTTTCTATGCAACTGCATCTTTTCTCCTTTATTAAGAACTAGTTGCCTGAGTAATGGCTTGCAGGATCCAGATTGCATCTTATACAAACAGACTTGGTCTGAATATATGCATTCAAGACCAAAAATCTGTTTAAATAACATATGTTCTCTTTGCGGCCACCTATCTGTCTCTATCAAGGAAGATAAAAGTCCTTGTCTACGCTGTTTCATCTGCGCAATCAAGACAGAAACCCTCAACTGACATTTGCCAGCAGGTGGTGACATACAGCAACAAGCTCCAATGGCAGCAACATTTTCCTGCAAAACTTGGAGAAAATCCAGGATCAGGAAAATGAAATATGCCTTCGGTTTGGGAAGAAATAATGATGAATGTCCATCAGCAACACATGCGATGATTTAGTCTTGTTGCATGGCAAGAAGAAGTATGTTCAGTCCACAGCAGGTCAAAAGTTTTCCTGCGTTTCCTTCTTGTTATTATAAAACATTTGGCTTGGCTGTGAAATATACTTTTAATTAAAAGATAGGAAAATCATAGCAAGACAGCAGCAGCAGAGAGCTGTTAGAAAGCCTGCTGTCTTAGCTCTCGTAATAAACATAGCGCGAAGGATAGGTGCACACAAAAACTGAAGTGTTGCGGTAAGAGTATGTATACACCGACTCACCCGAGTCCTTTCAAAGGGAAGTGTAAACAGTGCTTTCTGCTTGTCTGTGATTTCCTCATGCTTTTTCAAACTTCATGCTTTTTTTTTCCTCCCCTGGTCTCACAGCCAGGTACCCTTTCTCGAAAGACCCACTGCTAGTACAAACCACCACCGTTAAGTCAGCAATAGGTTTCTGGGCAAGTAATTCTTTCATAATAGACAAGGAAAAAAAAAATTAATAGGGAATTGTGGCAGGATCTGTCACCTTTGGATTCTATGGTGCTGTGGTTTCCAGGCACTTATAATTCTCTGGATTTTGTCCATGCATTTTGCATTCATGTTACTCTTATGTTACACAACCTGCCCTTTAAAAGAACTTCAGGTGCTCGGAGCATCTGAAGTCCAATAACTTCACAGTGGAAAATAAAAATCTCATCTCACTTTAGCAGGGAGCTGAGAATAGGACGAAAATATAAAAATACCAAGGATTTTTTCCCCCTTCGCAGTGTCTGTTTCCTGCAAGTATCTACCATCTACAATATTGACTGGTTTATCAGGCAGCAGGTATCTCTATCAGTCTATCTTGAATTGTCATCCAACAGGAGATTAAACGCTGCCTGCCTTCTTCTTGTGATTTTCAGTCTTCACGTTGCGAAGTTTTCAATCAAATTTCAGCGGTGTACATTTAGCTTAGAGAACTCGCGGTACTTATCTTCCCAAAGCAGGTGATTTAGACAGTGTTTACCTTGTACGGTTCCAAGATATCTCTCGGCAAACCTGTCCGCATCTTAGGCCTTGAAATGATTCCCAAGTTCTTTTTTCGCTTTTCTCTGCCTCCCTTCCTCTTTCCCTCCCCAGCCAGGCTACCAGCCGAACAGCAGCAGCAACGATGCGGGTCCTGAATGACAGACAAATGCCATTTTTCAGAAGACTTATATCGATGGGACCACTTATTCTTAGCTCTTTTAAAATGAAAGCAACGTGACCGCTTACAGCCTTGTTCTAAGCAGCTTTCTCATCAGTAATCTTTTCAGTGCACTTACCGCGGTTGTGGTTTTGGCCCTTGAATTGGCTCGAGCCCGGGAGGATGTCAGCTGGCCGTGCTTCTCCGTTTGCATCGGATACCTGAGGAAGTTGTGGGCTGGGAGGTATCCTGTAAAATAAACTATGGCTCCATTTGTAAGGAATCCAGCACGAGCAAGTTGACGCTGAAAAAAAAAGGGCTTCTCTGCCAATTAGCATATTTTCCGCATTGGATTTTGATCAACAGACTAACTAGAATTTGAATAAGCATAAACTGGAGACTAAAAAATGCTGGAAAGGCAATTAAAAATGATCACAAAAGCGAGATTGGATTTTTGCAGTGCATTCTCCATGCAAAAGAGTTAGGTGATAATAGAACTAAAAGTGATTCTGCTAAGGTAAATGAATGGAGGAAATGAGAGTTATAGTTAAAGAGTCCTAATTAGTCTTTCACCACCAAATACTTTGAACAAACTGGCATACAGCAGTCGGGGCAACACCTAGGAGCAAGATTTGTGCCCCTATTCTGGCCACTTATAGCTGTATAAAAAGACTGTAGAGGAGTAAAATGTTCCACGGATCGTTACAGACCATGGCTCTGGCTGAAAGAGTAAATGAGGGTGCAAGTAAGGAGGTTGCCTTTTGAGGACTCCCTGCTTGAAGGGAGAGGGAGCACGTGCACATTTTTGAGGATGGGGCTGCTCATCGAGGTGCTCCCAGCCCCCCAGGCAGCAACGTGAGCCTAGGGCCGGCATTCGGGATGGAGGAATCTCCGCAGTGTGACACAGCCCGGCTCCATCCGAGCACTACACCACCTCACCCTAGGGGTGGGATGAATGAGAGAAATGTGATTCTGTATACAGTTGTTACGAACAGGATGGGAGTTTAATCCTGAACTCCTACTTATTCTAGAAGAGCCGGGAGGCTGTTACAGTAATTTGATGCCAGCTGGGAAGAGGCAAACACCTCCCAAGTCAGTGCTTTGGCCAACAGCCTGATGACAACAGAGGGTTCCCATCAGGGAAGGGAAATCTTCCAGAGGGTGATACCCACTAGAGTTCATCTGCTTCGTGCTGTCAGGGCAGCGTGAAAGAGAGTGAAGTGACAGGCGAGTTGGCCCAGCTGCCTCTTGATGAATATCTGAGATTCTTACATAGTGTAAGTGGAAACTATATGAACGCATCAAAGAGGGAAAGACACTGAAAAAAAAAAAGGCAGTGCCTAGATGATTTTTAAAGCAGTGAATTTGGCTGAATCTAATTCACTTCCTACATGCATGAAGTGGAGAGCAGATTGAGCTGGTAGGAGTGAAACACAATTGCTTTGTTGTTGTATATGGAAACAAATTATTCCATTATTTTTCCTCTTCTGCCCACATTCTTCCTTCCCTTGCCACAAGTACAAGTAAGCAAAAGTGCCTGAGGCCAGGCTGCAGGGCACAATCCCACTCAGGTATCAACTTTGCTGAACACTCTTCAGGAGTATCTTGTTGGCAGGGATCCATGGATGGGGTGAACGAGTGTTAAGTAAGCTGATAGCTCAACTCATCCTGGTGGTCCCTTCAGCTCAAAAGTGAGTGCAAGGTGTGAGCTGATAGACAAGATGTAAATTACCACCACTTTTAGAAGTACTGCCTTCTCCTTTCTGGTGGGATTCTTCTTGCTGAACTCAAGTCCTGCAGACAGCCATTGTAATCAAAGAATTTGGGAAGTGGTGCAGAAGTTTGGGGTTCAAAAAACCCAAAATATATGATTATGGCAAAATAAAACCCATTCTTTATCAGTTGGTGCTCTCACCTGACAATGTCACAGAAGCAGATCCCAGGGCAGCAGGAATACTTCCACCGTCAGATGGGTTGGACGAGTTGTGCATGTCCCTGACAGAGTTCTCTGAGGCTCAGCAAAGTCCAGGTCACAGACTCTGAAGTCTCTTTCTCTAGAAATACCTGATGGTGGGGGGCATTCATCTTGAGGTATAGGGTCCAGATTGGCAAGGAGAATCTGGGTGTGCTTATGCTGGCTTGAAGTCCTTAGCTTCCTCTTACACTTTAGTCTTAGACATGTGATGCATATGTGTGAAATATATTAGAATCACAGAATCACAGAATGGTTTGGGTTGGAAGGGACCTCAAAGACCATCTAGCTCTAACCCCCCACCATGGGCAGGGACATCCTCCACTAGACCAGATTGCCCAAAGCCCCATCCAACCTGGCCTTGAACACTACCAGGGAGGGGGCAGCCACAGCTTCTCTGGGCAACCTGTTCTGGTGCTTCACCATCCTCACAGGGAATGGGGGAAGCCTAATAGAAATAATCTCTATGTTTAAGCCCAGCTACTTTCATCTCTGAATTCAAACTGGTTTTATGTTTTACTCTCCTGGCTCTAAGCCTTATGTTGCCATCAGTCCTTTTTTGGTTTTGTGGTGCCCCTTAAAACACTCTTCCTCTTCTGAGACTTTGCCTCAGACTGGATTTTTTGGAAAGAAATGTGAAAAAATCGTTTAGGTACAGATGAAGTGGGAGGGTAATACTCAGGTGAAAATCTGCCCATGTTTCCTTTGTCTGTAATCCTCCATAAAAATCTTACTCTTACACACATTTAGCAGAGAGACATTCAAGTCTGGCAGCAGAATCTGGCTCAGGCCTAGCAGAGCAGGACTTCCCATAACTTTCTTGTGGCTGCTATGGCTATAGTAACATACCTGTCTTTACACCCTGCGTTTGCCACAGCTGTGCTCCAGTCACAGGATAGAGAATGGAAAGGTTTGTCCCTTGTTCCCTCAGTGCCGCTGCCTGAAAAGCTGAGGAGGGAGATGGCGGGAGGTAGGAGGGACGTGGGATGCAGGAACAAGATGCGCAGAAGAAGTAGCAGCAGGAAGAGAGAGGCAGGGAGGCACTGGGGCACTGGGAAGGGTGGGGGGGGCTGGGAGGTGCAATGAGGAGTGAGAAGATTCTGGGAGCGGGGAGAGCTCTGCTAGCAGACTGGTGCAAAAGAAAAAGGTGACAGATACCAGGAGCGAAGTGATAGTGTGTGATATGAGGGAGATAAATTTGAACATTTTTTGCTTGCTGGGCGTGCAACCTTGACTTCTGTTAACGTTTGTATAGGTGTATGGATGGGATGAAGAGAAATGAAAGTTGTTACATAGGTTGGCATGTTAGCATTTAACATGTCACTGGCATAAGGGAGTAGTGTGTGTGTGACCCCTTTAATATGCTTCCACTAGAAGAGGACCAGGTTTTCTGTCGTTTAGGATGGGATCTGAGAGCAAAAATTCTAAGGAATCAGTGATTTGCGCTACTGGTTTGGGTTTTTTCCTCTTTTTTTTTCTTTTTTTCTTCCCTGCTTGTTCTCTGTGTTAAAGTAAACAGGACATTTATCCTATAAACAGAGATTTTTGTGGTTTCAAAATTAGCTTTCATGGTAGCACTTTTACCGAGGCTCTTGAGCTCAAACCCTGGAAACTCCGAGATGTTTCCCATGTTGACCCAATCAAAACAGGAACAGCAATGTTCCCCAGCACCCACTGCACTGAGTGTGCTGAGCAGCCGGGGACGCAGGGGTTGCACCCATTCCCTGGAATTCCCCAGAGCACCCTCAGCTCAGCTGCAGGCACCAAAGAGAAATGCCGAGCGAGGGACAGAGGGAGGGAGGGAGGGCATGAGCCCTAACCTGCAAAGCCCGCAGTAAGGACCACGCATTTTTAGAAGCTTTCCTAAATCTTGAGTAGAAGGAGCATATTTTACAGCTTAAGTTTTGTTAGTGTTGATTCCTGCACTCAGCTCTTCTGGTGCTTCAGAAAATGCATTTGAAGGTGGCTGAGGTATTTCAGTTTGACAAATAAACTAAGCTGCGGTTACTTACTCAGTATGTTTTGTGTCACGGTGCTAATTTCCCATTCACTTGATTGGGATGCAATGATTTCACGACAATGTCAGTGCAAGTCTATGGAAAAGACATTATGGTGTCAAAATGAAATGAAACAATGTTAATTTGTCTATGGAAACGGTGTTACACTGCCAAATTGAAACATAACCCTCAGCTCAGCCACCTTGAGACTTGGCGCTGCCGCGCTATCGGAGGACCCCGCCACACGGGGTGATTTTACAGCGGCGCGCTGGGAAACTACAAATCTGGATTAAATATTAGAGGAGGTAAGGCTATTTGTTTTGTTCTACAAAATCACAACTGTATAGCATTTCCTAGTGTTATAGGGGCCTTCCACATGTGCTGCAATACCTAAAGCCCAGGGAGAGGGTGGGAATCGAGGGGAGAAAAAACCGCTTTGGCAACCTTTACTCGGATTTCTTTTGGCTTCCATTGGCTGTCAGCACGTCTCATTCCTAGCGTTATATTAACGGATCTTTTTAAGGTGAGAAACGTTATTAGATTTTGCAGTGTTCACAGCACCTAACCAACATCTGGGACACTGGAGCTCAAATCAAGCAGTGCTCTAAATCCAATTTGGGTTTTAATTCCACCAGGATGTAGCATTTCTAGTAAAACAAGAACTTGAACATAAACCAGGATCCAAAGTGCAGGGAACACAATAATGAAAAAGAATGCTAAGCAAGCTGAAATCAAAAGACAAGCGCTGAGGGAGGGAAGAAGCAATATATAAAGGGATATAGAGAAATATAAATAAATATTTTCCCTGTTGTTAAGGGTCTGTGGAGTGATAGAATCTACTTATCAATCACAGTTTGTCTTTTATTTTGTTTTATGTTCCTGGACAGTATGGCCACCTTTGAAAATGGGTGATCTTTGATCTCCTGCCCTGGGGCGAGTACCAGCAGATGTTCTTTTGTTCTTCTCTCCATATTCAGTGTACCTCACCTCCTAAAGTTGAAGTGAGCTCCCCAAAACTGACAGGTGTTTCTCTGTTTGACTGCAAAGAGATGGATTTAGGCTAAATGTGACCTGAAACCTTCAAAGTGGAAGGGCCTCCCTGCGTGCTTGCAAACTGGTGGGAGGGAAGGCTGTTGTAACATCTGCACTTCTGGGAATATTAGCAAATCGCATACAGATGTCAAGAAGAAAAAGGCTTGGCCAGTTTGTTAGGAGGGACTCTAGCACCCTTTTTCATCCTGGGTGAATTTCCAGGGTGGTTCTGTCTGCTGAGTTTCTCAGTGATTTCTTTTTTTTTTTTTTTTTGTCTTTATTTGTGAAATGGGTGTAATGGCACTTCCCTGCCTCTTGCAGACATTAGAGGGAAGAAATAAATTACAGGTTGTGTGGTGTCTGGATAGTACTATAAGATGGTCATGTCAGTACATATGGCACCGTGAGCTGGGGTGGGTGGAAAGGCTAATCACATGAGCACTATATCTTAAGCAAGCCAATCCTTTCTTTACATGTGCCTCAGCTGGCATTAAAATCTGACACTGGTTAATGAAAACAATAAAGCTATCCAGTCTTATTGATGGCTATGGAGATTTCTTGGACATGGGGAGCTCCGTGATCTCCTCTTGTGTATTGATAAAGATGTCTCCCGGCTGTGCCCAGCATTTCTACGTGTCCACTGAAACCCCAGAGCTAAATGTCCTCCTAAGAGTCCAATTACTGCTTCTCCCTTACTATGTTAGTGGTACACATTTCTTTTTTTTTTGCAAAAAGCTCCTTCCGCCTTTCTTCCTTCCTCTGGGAGGAAGTGTGCATTTGTTGAATCTGGTGGATGTGGTCATGCTGGTCATTTCCTGGAAGATGCTAAGTGCTCTCCTCAGCTTTGACAGGCAGAACGGTTGTGGTTTTGCATGCACCAAGGTATGACTCGTATTGCTGCCCCAGGAGAGGAAGACACAAGGATCTTCTCCCCCACACATCTGTTGGACCATTCTCTCTCCAAATGATATCCATCCAATCACCATAACTGCTCCATGAGCCACATGCATGCTGCTCCAGCCGTAGCTCTTCACAGAGATTCCCAGGCTATCTGAATGCCCAGGAGGAAATTTTTGGCTCTTTAGGCACCATTTACATGTTGTTTTGAAGTAGTTCATGTTGCACAAGTTATAGTTGTTAAGATGTGCAACCCATAGCTGAAATGTGCAATCCAACTTCAAATTTTCAGGGAAGAACTACAACATGAAGTATTGCAGACCTCCCAGTTTGTTGCAAACAGCTAAGACAAGTCATCGGATTTTAATGAAATACCCTGCTATGCGGCCTGGGATTAAAATATAGGAATCATTTGTGCTAGATGAAGGCGGCAAATTCAACATGTTCTAAGTGGCTTTTATTCAATGTGAGTAAGATTCTCAAAACTAAATTATGTTGAAAGACGGAAAGAAATATTTCCTCTCAGGATTGTGTGTCTCTTGCTTCCACACACACACATACACACACACACACATACAGAAGTTCAAACCTTTTCTTTCTCTGGGTGTAAAGCAGGGTGGACATCTGGCTGCCAGGCTCAGTCTTCTCCCCCACAGGCATAGAACAACAACATTGTTTGAATATGTTCTTTAGAGGTTGACGTTTGATGAATTTATCTGCTCTCCTCCAGAAAGTGAGAACATTCCAACAATTGTATGCAATGTGTAAACTGCAGATTAATTGCACAAATTATATAAATTGTCCTAAAACTTTTGGGTAATGTTTGCCATGTCAACACTGTAATGGAGCTGACTGGGCATGTGGAAAGCCTGCATGTGGCAAGTGACAGCCCATGATGCAGATGGAGAGGCGATTTGCATCTACCTCTACTTAGTATTGCAAGGACTGCAGTCTGCAAGCAGAATAGGTAACGTGAGACTGCCATCAAAACAAAAAAAAGCAATGGGTTAGTGTCTTCCACTTTGCTACCTAATACGGAGGAATCTGTAGCCCTCTCCCAAATACCAGGTGAACATCCAGAGTGTGTGTGTTGGTGAGGGGAAAAAAAAAAAAGCAAGCTACAAGCTTAACTATTTCAGGAAAAAAAAAAAGTCTTCATTGCTTGTGAAACCAGTCACAGTAGGGGGAAAAAAAAAAAAAAAGCTTTTAACTGATTTGTGTCCACATCAGCTGAACTCTGCTCTCCGTGGTTTGGGCTGAGCGATGACTCCTCACAGGAGGAATCCCACAGGTCATGTCAAATTTGCCTTGTCATTTCAAAAGACGTGTTAGTGTAATATCTGGATTTGTGAAGAAAAGAACAGAGCAATGACCCAGAGTATGCCTTTCCATCAACAACCACAAGCAAAATATCTGCAGCAGAGCATGAGGAGCAACCTCTTAGAGGTTATGTTTTGAAGCGCTGAGGACTCCAAACATTTAAGATTCACAGGCAATTGCATCCCTCCTCCTTAGGAATGGAATGGAAACCAGAACAGGGGGTGGTGAAGTACTCCCCGAAGAAGGAAAGGCCCAAGGCAAGCTGGCACCCATTTTAGATCAGGGGCTGGGCTCATCAGGCAAGCTTCAGTGCTCACCTCACCCAAGCGCCGTGTGGCATTATGCTAGCAATCTCTACTTGCTTTGAAGTAATGGCAAATCCAGCCACTAAGACTGGTTTAACCATCTGCCTTCCAATAAAATGTGACATCTATTTTTATTTTGTTTTGTACATTTTTCCTTTCAGAAGACCTCTAAAGCCTCTACAGTTTCTAGCAAGAATTGAATTTGGACCAGAACACTGTAATGGGGAACGGGAGGTGTGTGTGTGGGGGAGCTCATTTGCTGGACCTCCAAAAATTTCATTCAGGCTTTCCCAGGTCTGCAGAAATGCTCTCAGAGTCAGTGGAATGGGCTTTTTACCAACTGGAGAGGGGTGTTGGTAACTATTCAATGCAAACTGTATAAATTAGGTGTTTGGTGAATGAGTGTAGTGTTTGATTAAGAGGGGATTCCCTTGTGAGAGATACTTGGGTAGTGAAGAAGCTCAAGCTTAGAGCTCTGGAAGATGTGAAAGAAGAGTGCAGGGCAGAAAATGAGAGTGTGAATGTCTAAATCAGACAAAATGTGTTTCTAAAGAAGAAATTCCACTGCACCCCCACATGCTTTTAAAGCGAGGGACAAGTGAAAACTTGATTTTGTTTCGGTGAAAGGAAAAATTCTCATTGCGTTCAATGGGGCTGAGATCTCATCCGAGACCTCCAAACCATTCTAAGACACTCACGTAGCTCACATTTCATCTTTTACAAAGAGTATTCTGTTTCGAGAAATTATCAATGTTTTCTAATTTTCTGACTTCATCGTCTGTAATGCCCCTGCCATGACTTCTTTTTATACAACACATTTTTGTTCTTTTTTTTTTTT
>VWZZ01001101.1:175865-212049 GCA_013399095.1 Psophia crepitans
GAGGAGGGGAGTGATAGAGCGGTTTGGTGGGCACCTGGCGTTTAGCCAAGGTGAAACCACTACAACTGCCATTAATTTCTGATGTTGTAGGTTTTCAAGTGTCCTAATTGTGGCTTGGAGATCCTGAATTTTAAAAAGATGTTGAGGAGCCCAAAAGGAGAGTATGCTTTGAAAACATTATTATGTGGTCACTGAATGGCCTGGTGATTTGCACCACTTGAGATGTTATATTCACAGATTCGTGGAGAATTCTGGCCAACATGAAGGAAACCACTCATTTCTAAGGAATTTAAAAAAAAAAACCCAGAAAAGTTCAGAGGGTAGTGAAGGCCTTCCCACTCAGGAGAATGCAGTCATAAATCTTCTTTGTGAATATGAAGCTCATCTCAAAGTTCATTAAATAATTTAGAGCCAGAAAGAAAACTAACTTCTGTATTTTTAGTCTCATACAGTATACAACAGCGTACTATGTTTTTATCTAGCAAGAAGGAGTCCATCAAATACAAATGTAACATGTACGATGATCTTTCATTCTAGCTCTAACACAGATGGTTATCCCTATAACAAATAAATAGGCAGGCTCAGAATCAAGAAAGGATAAGAAAAATGATAACCAAAAGAAAAAAAGGCCCAGTGCAGACGATCTTGTGAGGCACTACTTGATCCAACTCTCCTTAAGACCTCATATCTCAAAATCACAGTGGGATAGCAGAGCCTAGGAGCACTTACTGGGGAATACAAATATGGATAACTGCACCCCAAACTACCTGTTAAACACACAGTCATATAGTATTCTGTCAGGCAGGTTCAGGGCAGTTTGGAGCGTTTCACTCTGCAATATACTCCATTTGTCTGGAGCCCGCCAAGCCCATCTCTTTCAGCTTTCTCGCAAACTTGGGCACTCTTGAGCACTTTTATTTTTTTTTGAAATATCCTTAATTTTATGGTAATGTCTGTGCTTAGGAATAAAAGTAACTGAGGAAGAACAGTTTCCCTGTTTTTTTAAACTTGGATGTTTTACTGTTCGTTATCCTTCTGCACTGAAACATTTCTGCGAGGTAGTTTTATGTTGGACCTGCCAGAGTTGGCAGGCCTGCACTGATGATACAGCACGGAGAACGCCAAGGTTAAAATCTATACCCTGTCATCGCTCCTTCACATGCCTCTAATTTTTCTTTCCCAGTCATCAAATGACTTCTTAGGGTTCTTATCACTAAAATCTTTCAAGCTTATTCTTGCTGGTCCACGAATGTTGTGAGGGAGAAAAAAGAGATGAAGATATTAACATCTTTTGGGATTGTGTTGGAGGAATCAGGCGAACGTGAAGGAACGCTGCATGAGAAGTCCTTTCTTCTAAGCCAGGTCTGCAAGCTCACAGTTTCACTGCAATCCCTTGCTTGAATTCACGGTATTTGAGGCAAATCCAGAAACCTTGTCAGCTCCTACAGATTATCACAGTGGGCTACAAGACGGGTGTATAGTGAAAGCATTTCCTGAGCTTCTGGAGAAGCTGGTCCTGTCTTTGTTGCCAGCTTGTGGGGTGCCCTTACATAGGTTATTTAGAAGATAGTTTTCAAAGCCTTGCCTGGAAATGTGGTAAGTGACAGAGAAAGATATTCATCCGGGAATGCTTAGAATAAGTCAACTGGAGTCAGGATTATTAAATTCTCCTGCTGTCAGTTGCTTGCAATGCATAACTTGCACTGATTTGAGTAAGCCGCTTCGTTGTGGCCTCTGTTTATATTCTGGTCCTCCAAATCTTTAAGACTTTTATTAGGCAAGTTTCATAACATTTAAAAAGTAAATTAGTGATAAATATATCCACACTTAATAACACTGAAGTAATATCTTCACCAAGCTGCAAAGATTGCATGGATAATTCAATCTATAGATTTACAAATAATTTATTCACTTATTATTTTAACTAGTTTTGCTGTATGAATGAATTAAACAGCTGGCAGCTTGCCTGTCTATTCATTGCTCTGCTCCTTTCTCTCCTGTTTCTAACGCAGCAATTTTGCTCTTGCCCTAGCTGCAAATATGGCATCCTTTTTACTTCACAAACATCCTCGCCAAACAAGTTAGACAAGGGAGATGCTGGAGTGTGAGGTGATCTTTCCAGGCAATTCAAAGACATGTTTTCTTATATGATTTACTAAGTGTTCTCAGAAATATTGTTTCATTTCATAACATCTCCAGGTTGAGTTTGTTGGTTGTTTTTTTTTCCTTTTTTTCGGGGACAATCTTCTTTCCTAGTACAGTGGAGCAGATTTCTGAATGAGGCTGATGAGATTTGTAATACACCCGGAGTTAATTTAGACAGCAGGTTAGTCCCCTCAACAAAACTGTGGCCCATATACAAGTCAAATCTGCTTTTTTCCTTGGGCAATGATTTATTTCCCTCTTAAATTGGCTGGACCAGTTAGTTTTTTATTTTTATTAAGTCACACTATTCTTAAATGAAACTATTGATTTAAAGTCAGCTTAGTGAGGATTTAATTTGTTTTCAGGGGATTAGAGCAGGTAACATGGGATAATTTTACAATAAAGTGGAATAGAAGCATTCCTTCACATTACCCTCACCTTTTTTTCTTGCCAGGCTGCACAGACATTACAAATTTTCAAGTGAATTGTGGAAATACATTCATAAATCAGGCCTAATTCCTCTGCCTGCTTAAGGGCTATTCTAAAGAATATTTTCCTTTGACCTTGTCCGTGTTTGTCCTTCCATGGACTGATGCATCTGATAATTCCACACAAACACAGATTCACACAAAATATTTTTGTGTCCACAGTAGGAATTGTAAACAGGGACATTTGTTGAGAAATACAAGACCAGACATGTCTTTTAATACAGTGGCTACAAAGTGCTTTTCAGAGAGTTTTAAAATAGCACTATATTGTTCACAAACAGAGGGACAGTTATAGTTATTTTTGGCATGTCTTTATAGCATACATATAGTGGATATGTTGGGTTTTTTAATATAGTGCAGTGTTTTTAATCTGTGCTCCATGTAACTTCATGAAACCTCTTCCCTCTTTGTCATTCTGTCTTTCAACCACATCTAACACATCTGCAACAATTTCTGGGATTTCACTTGATGATGTGCAGCTTGCTTTTGCTGCTGTTGCACTCTGTGACATGAATGGGGGTAGGCGCTACAGCCCCAGGTAACTTTACCCCAAAATCAGGCACCCCTCTTTTGACTATTCCCTCTTTTTGGTTGCCTTGCTTGTTTTCCTTTGCAGTCCTCTGCTTTTGACATCACATCCTTGCTGGAAATATTTGAAAGCTTATCCTACATAGCATCTTTCCCATTGCTCACGCACATGGACCACGTTCCTCCTGACTGTTTTTAACTTACATGCAGCACATATGGGCTCCACCAAGTCGTGGGAAAACACGGTGAGACCAGCTCTCACTGAGGCACTGAGCATCGTGTCCCTACCTGGGCTTCTTCACTTCTGCTTTGCCTCAGCTTTCCAGCCCCCGGGAAGCCAAAGGCAGCAGCAGGGTAACCCCACTGACTGCGCATCTTCCTCGTTCGTGCTTTTCTGCTGTACTCATGTCTCCAGCTCTCTCTTGCAGAGTGTGAGGGATATCCCTCTCTGGCACTACTGAGTGTAGTAGGGAAAAAAGGCTCGGATTTTGTCCTTACATTCTTACTGAGCCGAAACTGCCCCACTGTTACTTGCCTCCTGGAAATAGACTTTTTTCTTTCCTCTCGCTAGACTCCTGATAGACATGGAGATGGATGTAGAAGGACTTATCTCAAATATTTATAAAGGCAAAAGAGAAGAGGAAGGACAACTGGAGGAGATAGCACAGATACCTGGTTATGAGAAGGCAGGAGCCCTCCCTTCCCCTAGGCAAGACAGGCCCAGGGTGGGAAACACCTGCTGATGGCACCGTGTGGTTTCCAGGTCTCTCAGCGCTTATTTTGGAGCGGAAGATCTCTCCTTCTTTCCTCTCCTTTTATTTATTACACCATGTCCTCCTGCAAGTGAAGGCTTCCTTTGCTCTATGCCTGCTATAGACCTGTGGACTGCCTGGCTTTTGAGGTTATTTTTCAGTCTCTGTTGCTTAACACAGTTGACTTCTGATTAGACTTTCTACTGTAGGTGTTGCTGACAAAACTTCAGCAGACACATATGGACTCTACCTATATTTTAAACCAGATGCAGCTCACTGGCTGTTTTGGTTCCCTCCCGCCCCCCGCTGTATAAATGTGAGCTCATAAGTAGTAGAAGAAGGAGCTGGTTCTTGGAAGACAGAGAAAAAAAACCCAACACATATTCTCCATTGCACTGCTTATAAGGACTGTGTTTTATTATTATTATTTATTTAACGGGGAGAAAAAAAAAAAAGCTTTGCACACACCACACTCTACAATTTTATGAGATCCACATCTGGAATCCAGAGCATCTCAGGAATCAATCTATCAGGCCCTAGTCAATTGTAATAGTGCACCTGGGGTGAAATTCTGGCTCCATTAAAGTCAGCTGGAATTTTGCCATTGCAGTGCAAAAAGTGATGGCTGATGTAGGCTACTCCACATTAACTCTTGGGCAAAGTAAGAAGGTCTATAAGTCGCCAGTATTTCCAGATTTGGCTTAACATTCAGGGAAAAAAAACCCACTTTCAATCCCATGTCTCTATACATAGTGAGAAAAAGTAAGAGTTATAATGAGGTCATAGTGATTGTACATTTGGCTGTTACTGGAGTAAATGGTCTAAGTGCTCATGAACTTTTTTCTTTGGTAAAGGCTTTTAGGATTAAACAGAAATATTGTTTGTTGTACCTTAGGGTGAACATATATAACATATATATTTATGTGTATGTGTGTATGTGTGTGTAAGCAACCCAAAATCCTGCTTATAAATATCTATTTCGCTGTGCTTTTTCAAACCCTTCCACTGGAAATGCATTTCCCACTGTAAATAGTATATCCCCATTACCTACCCATCAGTCAAATCAACTCATTTCTGAAATTCAATTAAAAGGGTCTCATTGCCATAAATCGAAAAGGATATTTTATTGTTACTTTGTAATTTGGAAGAATGAAAATTAAAACAGTTGCTCTGATGGAAAGAAATGGCTACTAAATCATAATGATATTTTGTAGTTTATCTGCTCATTGCCATTTTATTTCAGCTATTTCAGAATGGAAGGACGCTGAAGTGACTTGCACACTCTATACTAGTTTTATTTATTTTTTTGGCTACTCCAAGCACTTGTCTAAATCTTTTTTATGATTGTTTATCTAAGTTTCTCCCAAATGTTTCATCAATTGCTATCCCTGTTCTTTTATTCCATATGTTAACTGCTTCCTGTGTATAAAAGTCAGTTTGCTTAAATTCCTTCGGCTCTTGACCTATTCTTACCCTTGGCAGAGATGCTCTGTAATTTTGTGGGGTTTTTTTTTTATGCTAAGCATCAATTGAATTGTCTTAGTGTCAGATAAAATGAACAGAAAGGCTACATATGTGTCATTTAACTCGTGAACTTGGCTAAAGATACAATAGATTTCGTGAAATGGGTGCGAGGTGGGGGACAACCAGAGGCTGAAATTGAAGTTCCCATGCTCTGACTACTGAAGAAAATTGAAAAGAATAAGCATGTTAAGGGGCATTTATTATCAGCCACTGTGACTCATGGTAATTAATAAAAATATTACTGCTCTGAGGGAAACAAAACACCAAATCTATGACCCCTCTTTCAGATTTAGCAAGAGTTTTACTAGGGTAAAATAAAATAAAAAAAAGGATCCATTTCAGTTACATGTTGCTTCAGTATAGCAACTACAAGGGGCCAAACTCGGCCTGCCTGGTTTCAAACCCCACTCAACACCCATAATGCTTACAGTTTTACTTCGGCTGAGCTGTTACGCGCTCTGCCTAGAAACGTCTGTGGAGAGAAGAAGAAGAAGAAGAAGAAGAAGAAGAAGAAGAAGAAGAAGAAGAAGAAGAAGAGAAAAGAACCACTGGAAATCCAGAGTAAAAAATGAATTTACTAGCTGGCAGAGCGAAAAATCACACATACCAATGAGACGTTGTGCAAGGAGAAAAGGTGAGAGCAGGGTATATCTAATAAAAAAAAATAAAAATCCTGCATATGTGCCACATGCAATATACATAGAAGAAGGACTTTGGCCTGTTCAGTAGATGTCAGTCAGAATACTATTTGTAATTAAGCTTTCATTTGAGTTGAATGCAAACGTTTGCAAGCATACACATACGTGTAGCATCTCTATGCAATGAAAATGTGGTTTTAAATTTAACCTGGAAGAAAGCTTTATGCAGCCAGCTCTCTTTGGTAAAAAACTGGTGCTGATCCACGTAACAACCACCATAAAATTTGGTTATCGCTGTGTGCCTGTGAGACCTCTTTGCTGGGCTCCACACAGCGGGATAATTCTTGTCGATTTTTAATGGAAGCTGTGCCTAAATAAGGGCTATTACCCAGTCCCTAACGAGGAGAGCAGCGTAACTGGGGTCGCTCGCAGTGCTGAGCACCGCAGCTGAAGTCTACGTTTCCCTTCCCTCCAAAGGTCCCCGCAGCAGGTGAGGCTTTTTCCTTTCCCTCGCTCCGGAGATTAAACACAACAAAAGATGTTTTCTGTAAAGCGAGGTACGCAGCGCAGTTTTGCCTTCTCTCTAGTTGATGTACTAATGTGTAACTGTAGGGTTTGATTTTACTTTACATTAATCAAAGAACAATAAAGGCCATAAAAACCCCACTAAGAAGCGTTTCAAGTTAAGATCCAAAGCTAAATGCCATGGGATTTTGCCTATTGTCTTGTTTAGTCCCCTTGTAAAAAGGGCTAGATAGCACGAGAAAGAAAGAAAAATAGAGCCCGTGTTTTTTGCATAGAGATGGAGAAAACACATAATAAATTAGGGGGAGGGAGGAGTGAAATAAAGGCCAGAGGTAAACGACGTTTAATTGTGTGAGCTGCTCTTCCTCTTGTGGTTCCTGCCAGCTGCTGCTGCTATTGCTACCTTCCTGTTTTAAGATGAAAGCAATGATGGTAGACACGTGCAGACACACAAAAGAACCTATTTGGACTGGTGTGTCAGCTCATCTTTATCAAATGTTGCACAGGTATATTTTGTTGCCATGCTTCATTACCCCAGAATGGCGTGCCTGAAATGTTTGTCTCTTCTATAAACCCAATAGCTTTCCCAGCAAGTCACATTTGACAGAGCAATAGACAGGTATTCGCTTGCTGGCATCCGTTTGTAAAGCCCGGGCAATTATATATATATTATCCATATATACATACATATATATACGTACAGGGGAATATATACACACACATACATGCATATAGATACATGTATAAACACAGTATATACACATACATACATGCGTGTAGATAAATGCATTAATATATTATTCATATATATAAAGACTAGATGTGTATATATGTGCTATAAAAGGGATACTCCGTACAAAAATACACGCATACTTGTACCACAATTAACATATACACCTGCACAAAATTAATAAGAAAAAGTGGGATTTTAATACAAATTTCTTGAGTCAAGAATATAATGTTGGAAAAGATAGGTGGATATTCTCTTATGAATATTTTATTTATAGGGTTTTCCACTGGGGGGAAAAAAAACAGAATATGAGACACATCACTTTAGTCTGGAACTAAACAGTAGCGCTGTTGAAGAGAAGGAGTAAATAAGAGTAAGAAGAAGAATAAAATGAAGCTTTTTGGATTTTTTTGTGTGTTTGTGGTTGTTTTTTTTTTATTTTCCTGGGGAAAAAAAAAGACATTATTTGGAGGAAAAAGCTCTGGAGGAAAAAGTTTTGGAGAAACCAGCCCCAGCATGTGATTTGGGGCTCTTCTGCAGAAACAGCCAGCCACGAAGGATTTGCAGGGACATCTGCAGAGGGGGAGGAAGGTTCAATAACAGCGTGACCACCTTTGTTAGTTTTAGACTAAATCAAGTGCTAATGTTTGCTATATTACTTGAATACATCAGATTGCTCACCTGTAACACAATGATAATATTTTCCTCCTTCACAGGAGGGTGAAGCTGAGGGCTTGATTGCTTCTCCCTGACGAGCTCCTGTTCGAGCTGTACTGAAGAAGCGCCCACGCCAAAAGGCACACGTGTCTATAGAGAGGATACTCTCCAAATACTCTTTCAGATGGAAAGAAAGCTGTAAACCCGGGAATCACGAGGTTGGTGCTGCACGCCCCACCGTGCAGCGGGGAGGGCTAATGGCATGGAGGCGGATGGAGCCTGGGTGTAACCACACGGGACTCTCAGGGTGGTTACATCCCAGCGCGGTAACAGCACTGAAATTACTTGATGGATACTATTTTCATTATTATTACTTTAATGCACCATTGTGGACACACCATTCTGTTCTGTAAAAAAGTAACGCAAGCAAAACACAGGCCTTATATATGCAATTATATCCACTGCAGCTCAAAAAGATGACAATTAGTGGAGTGCCTCCCCCAGAAAGCCATCCACGGAGGTCAGGGTTCGGGAGTAACATTTCCTTTCTCCTCTCTCCTCCCAGAAAACTAGACATTAGCAGCAGCAAATCATCTGCAGAGCACTCTAACTAAAATGAGAACATTATGGGTAAGTAACAGGCAATGTAATTGACTAAACAAACAGAGTTTAGGCAGAAAGACTGTGCTCCTACTGTTTCTAAAATGTGGGTGTATTTGGCTTTTTGTTTGTTTGTCTGGTTTGTTGCGTATTTTTTTGGTATTTTTCCGGGTTTTTTGTTGTTGTTTTGCCGGTGTCTAATGCTAAGAAACAATGTAATACAGAGAATGCCACCTTGATTTATTGCCAAAAATAAAATACGAATTTGCACCTTTCAGTAAAATTATGACGACTTCCTGCTAACAAGAAAGTGAAAAGAAAAAATTATCTGGACTCCCAAATTTGAAATGAATCTTTTTCTATGAATATTGACAGCATTTGTTGAGCTAGCTTTTCCCCCAGTTTTTGTATGTGCTAGTAACGCCCAACAGGAACTGGATGCGGTTTAGGCAGCCTGTAAGATGCTGTCCTTGCCCTAGGAGTGGAAAGGAGGCCAGAAATACCGACGCTTCTGTAACTCTGCTACATTTCCAGCCCATTTGAGCAGATAGACGTCATTTGGATGGGGTTCGGCTCAGCATTTGCAGGGCACTTGGAGTCAGTGATTCCTCCCTCCTCTCCAACTGCTGTATTGCAGTCCTCCTCCAGAAACACGTGGACGTGGCGCTACGTGTTACTAATGACTGCTAAACAGCTGCTGCCTTTCATTTCTTAGTCTCTTCACCAGAGACCAGCTTGTGTGAGGAAGGTGGTTCGTCCACAGCTGGGTTTGGTACAGGAGACCCGTAACAGCTGGGGACAGATCTTCCTGTTACGAACAGATACAGCGAAGGGACGTGGTAGCTTCCATGTAAAGCTGGCAACAAACACGCTGCTTGCTGTGCTCGGAAGTTTGCTCCATCATTTGTTTCTCTTGCCCATTCTCATTGCAGGCTTTTCAGGATGCATAGTCAGTCCCGATGTGCTTGTTCCAAGCACAAAGGCTTCTGAAGCTGTGACAGGGGAGGTTTAGGTTGCAGATCAGGAAAAGGTTCTTCACCGAGAGGGTGGTTGGGCACTGGAACAGGCTCCCCAGGGCAGTGGTCACAGCACCGAGCTTGGCTGAGTTCAAGAAGCATCTGCACAATGCTCTCAGTCATCTGTTCTGATTGGGCTGGTCCTGTGTGGAGCCAGGAGTTGGACTCGATGATCCCTATGGGTCCCTTTCAACTCAGGATTTTCTATGATTCTATGATTCTGATCTTGGTGCTGAGGTGTTGCCATACTTTATATGATTACAAATAGTCTAATATTGTTGTGAAACTTGAACCCCTCCCTTGACCGCTTGAGGTTTGGTGTCACTTCAGGAACAGCTTTCTGCCAGTTGTACATTCAAGAGAGGGTCTACAGCTTCCACTGCAGATAATCTGCATCCCTTTAGGATGCCTACTGTGTGCAAACTCGTCCTCAAGTAACCTGCACCACATCAGAAGCAGGGGGTTTATGGGAACAGGGAACTGAAAGTCATGGGCCAGGGAGAGCTGCTGAGAAGCAACAGCAGCTTATGTGGAGCTATAGGGTGGGTAGGACCTTTGGGTTAAAATTATAGTACCCACTGTGTTTATAACCAACACCATGGGGATTTTCTTTAACAAAAATCCTCAGGCTATATAGGTCCCCAGTTTTTTATTTGAGGAAATTGTAAAGGGCGAGCAGTAATTGAAGCGCTGGACTCAAAGGC
This sequence comes from Psophia crepitans, assembly GCA_013399095.1. Lineage (NCBI taxonomy): Eukaryota > Metazoa > Chordata > Aves > Gruiformes > Psophiidae > Psophia > Psophia crepitans. The sequence continues at coordinate 186,173 of VWZZ01001101.1, forward strand.
AGGGGAACAAGAAATCTGTAGCTGCCTTGCAGCTTGTTGGTACGGTGTATAATACTGAACACAACTGCTGGAGTGGGTTTTGGGTTTTGGTTTACATTACCTGTACATTCCCTTCCCTTTAATGATATTTTTGTGGTCATATTTTTAAGGAGGCTGATGGAAATTGCTGTGAGCCTGTTCCTAGGCATAGCTAATGGCAGAGCCGGGGCTGTGTTTGGTTAGTCATCAGCCCTGTGTCTGACCTCCACACGCGTGTGCATCTAATAACAAAAATGTGTGTTGATAAGCAGTATTTTGTGAAAGAATTATTGGCTTAAAATATTATTTTGGCTTAACATCTGTATGTGGATTGAAAACTGGCAGAGCGAAACAGGGCAATTCTGGAAGGTATATGACAGTATAAAGCTGGTGTGAGGGAACCTGCTGGGACGGTCGTGGTGAAATCAGATTGGCAGAAATAAGGGTTGACCTGTTATATGGAAGAAAGAGACCAATTTATAACTGTGGTATGCTACTGTGTTAAAATGGTATTTTAAACTCACTTAGTTTACTTATTTTAATCTGGATGCTTGAAAGTCTTAGGTCTTAGAAAATTAGTTAGAAGTCATTTCAGTCTCTCTGGTCTTACTTGGGTATTTTTCCTTGTTTAGTTTTCTATTTTTCTTTTTTCTTTATTATTATTATTATTATTATTATTATTATTATTATTATTATTATTATTATTATTATTATTATTATTATTATTATTATTATTATTATTATTATTTTTATAAGACAATGCAGGTTGAGTACACTCCAAGAAAATTAAGCACCAGGGAGGGGGCAGAAAATAGTGTCTGTTATTTCATGTAGCCAGAGAAAGAAGCAACACCTTGGAGGTGAATGATAGATATTATTATAAAAGAGTTGTAGCTCAGGGCAGGTGAGTGGTGTGTTAATGAGGAGCCACCTCCTGCTTTCTGACAGATGACTGTCATTGTTCAAATGCTGCCATCAGATTGATTAATAACTGGGTCATCCTGCCCTGCAGTTGGAGTAGACTGTCTTCATTCTTCTGCTGATTTCTCTAATCTGCTGACCTGGACATGACCCAATAGAGGTGGAGCTGAGATTAGCATTTCATTTCTTGTGGAACAACAAGAAAAAAATTCACAAGGGAGCGGGGAGAACACTAACCAAAACCTCAAAGAATACTCCTGTCCCCAGAGCACCCCCCCAAACCTATTCAGCATGTGTAAGAGCAAAAGTCCCTGTTTTATGAATAGGCAGTTTTAGTATTCTAGACATTTATATTTTTAATAAAGATTTAAGTCAGTCATGTTCATTTCTGCAGTGTCAGCTTAACCTATATGGAAAGATGTATAAGGTCTCTTCAGAATGCACAAAGGAATGTAAAGACCTGTGTATTGAGGGGCAGGGGAATGAGCTGATATAACATAAAAATGCTTGCTTTGCCTTAATGTCTCTTAATGTTCACTAAATTCACTATTAAAAGACCAAATAGTAAACAGCATGCTTTGACAAGTGAAATACAGGCGTATTATCCCAGATGACTGTTATTATGTGGAAAGAATGGCAATTCTCCTCCAAGATTTGTGTAATTTTCTCTCTCTTCTTGATTTAAACTCTTCTGAAAGCAATGGCATGGTGAGTTTACCCTTCTCCTTGTCACATGTTGGCAAGGTGTGATGGCTCTCATCTGCTTCGGGAGCATGGAACACAATATAATAGTCAACTTGTGAGCCAGAGGGATCCTTGTAACTAATTAGGATTCAATTTTCAGACTTTTTGGAACATTGCTTTGGCCAAAAGTTACATGAAAATATCCTTCAAATAGCTTGTGAAATTGGCTCATTTCTGGCACTCTTTTAAAATTACTGATCCTTCTATTACATGGACCAGCTCCGCAATTTAAGACTTTTCTATTTAAATGCAACATTTATAACATTTTACAAGAATACCCTTTATTTCTTCTGTCTTCCTGGAGGACAAGGTCCCCTCCCTCCTCCTTTCTCATTACTTACCGAAGCAACCAAGCCTTTCTATCCTGGGATGCCACAACAGAGCAGAACGCTCTTATGGGATTTAGCTAATCAGGTGTGTAGACCTAGAAGTGCTCCCATTTGGTCATGTGTACTCTCTCTGTGCGTACAAACCGTGCAGAGTACCTTTAGCTCAGTTAAATGTTAGGCTACTTCTGAATTAGTTGTTTTGTTTCTACAGAGGGCAACCTCCCCTTTTTAAATGAGGCTTATGCTTTCAGATATAAGCAGTGAGAAGCCAAAGCCAATAATTATCAGCTTCAAGATCAGCTTCAAATCTCCACACTACAGTTCTGAATCATGATTTGTGTTTTAAACACACTCAGCCTTACAACACGCGAGATTGCTTTATGCTCACAAAATACATAACTAGATGCTAGAACAAAACAAAACGCAGCAGAAAAAGGAACAAGAGCTTTGTCGAAAGAAAAACGTAGCCAGCTGCTCATTTTTAATACTTAATATCTGTACACCACAGTTCAAGCCATTTCTTTACCGTGGAGTCACTTGTTAGCACTTATCTCTGTCTGCAAAATGTTACTTAAAACAAGAAAGAAAAGTTCAATGTAGGTCACCCTCTAATAATTAAGGTTTTTTGAGCATGGAAGGTTCCAAATAGGAATATTAAACCAGCTCCCCTTTACCTAAAGCAGCATGTCTGTACTGTATTCACCACGTCCTGTGCAATGCTTATAACCTGGTGCTTCATTCAGTGCTGTGAGACCACCCCACGTCCCCACATGCAGTCTGGGTAAATTGGCATTACTTTTCAAGTAGCTTCGGCTTGGAAACTTTAGGTCTGCTCATTACAGACCGAACAGATGCAAACTGTGAGATGGGTGTTGCTGTCCTCTTGCGCAAAACAATGGGTCCCAAATAACTTTCAGTTTGTGTAAAACAATAACCAGGAGGTTGTTTTGCTATTATAATATTTAGCATAGGGCTCCTGTGAAAGTGGCTGCTCCTGGAGCCCAGGGATTAGCGCATTATCAGGAGGCACATTTGAAAGGGTGCCTTGGAGTTCTGCAAGTGGAGGTGAGCTGCTTCTGAGCCCCTTGAAGTAACTGCTACGGAGATTCTCCATTTAGCTAAAGCACACTGTTAAATCAATTCAGCTACGTAGAGCTATGTTTGAGTAACATTAAAGGTTGGCTTTAAACTCATAAAAGCCAGGAAATTCAGGGTTAAGGCTGAAAATCCTCGCTGCAGCTCTGGTCTTAGTGCAAAGCCTTATGCGAAAATAATAACAGGAACACAAAAAAATTTGCATTAAGGCTGCAGTGGCATAATAGATTTCAGCCTCCACGCAGGCCTCCACTACGGCCTTTGTTCTTTACAATACCCTTCTCTTCAGTCACTGTTTTTTAATTATCTTTCATTGCAGCAAACACTTCTCAAACACTGCTTCAGATACCTGAGGTAACTTCTGTAGGTAGAAGTGGTGACATCACAGTAATGTAATCACCCTGAAATGGCAAATGTTGTCTTTTCAGCATTGCCCGCTAAAAGACCCTTAAGATTCCTATCTCAGGGTTTGTACTGACAAACTGGTGTGCTGTTATACCTGAAAACTGCTTTTTTATGTTATCTAGCTGAGATCCTTCTACCTAAACCATAAGTCAGAAAGGAGGAGATCATCTAAGTGTTCTGGAAGGCAGCAGAGAACAAAAGAAGTTTTCAGGGAGAAAGCTGAGTTGCAGTTGGTGGAAAATAGGAGACTTGTCTGCTGTCAGTAGTGGGACAGACTAAAGGAGTGGGAAGTCAGTACTGGGTGAGCAGCAGAAGAGCCAAGGTGTAGGCTGCAGAGGATTCAGAATAATCCCGGATCTCATTTAGATCTATGGCAGAATGCCCATTGACTAAACTGGAGAAACATGCATTTGATGGATGGACCACTCACTGGATAAGGAATTGGATGGGTGGCTGCACTCAAAGAGTTGTGGTCAAGGTCTCAATGTCTAAGTGGACATCGGTGATGAGTGGTATTCTTCAGGGGTCGGCACTGTTTAACATCTTTGTTGGTGACATGGACAGCGTGATCGAGTGCACCCTCAGCAAGTTCGCCGGCGACACCAAGCTGTGTGGCACTGTTGACACAGTGGAGGGAAGGGATGCCATCCAGAGGGACCTTGACAGGCTTGAGAGGTGGGCCAGTGCAAATCACAGGAAATTCAACAAGGCCAAGTGCAAGGTCCTACACATGGGTCAGCACAATCCCAAGCTCAACTACAGGCTGAGCAGAGAATGGATCGAGAGAAGCCCAGAGGAGAAAGATTTGGGGGTGTTGGTTGATGAAAAACTCCACATAACCCAACAGTGTGCACTGGCAGCCAATGAAAGGCCAACAGTGTCCTGGGCTGTATCAGAAATAGTGTGGCCAGCAGGTCGAGGGAGGTGATTCTGCCCCCACCTGGAGTGCTGCCTCCAGCTCTGGAGTCCCCAGTACAGGAAAGACCTGGAGCTCCTGGAGCTCGTCCAGAGGAGGCCGCAAAGTTGATCAGAGGGCTGGAGCACCTCTCCTACGAGGGCAGTCTGAGGGAGCTGGGCTTGTTCAGCCTGGCGAAGAGAAGGTTTTGGGGAGACCTAATCACGGCCTTCCAATACCTAAAGGAGACCTACAAGAAAGCTGGCGAGGGGCTGTTTCTTAGGGAGTGCAGTGACAGGACAAGGGGGAATGGGTTTAAACTAAAAGAGGGGAGATTTAGAATAGACATTAGGAAGAAATTCTTCCCTGTGAAGGTGGTGAGGCACTGGAACAGGTTGCCCAGAGAAGTTGTGGAGGCTCCATCCCTGGCAGTGTTCAAGGCCAGGTTGGATGGGGCTTTGGGCAATCTGGTCTAGTGGAGGGTGTCCCTGCCCATGGCAGGGGGGTTGGAACTAGATGATCCTTGTGGTCCCTTCCAACCCAAACCATTCTATGATTCTATGGTTCTATGACTTCAAGTGGATCAAGATTTTGGCTTCAGATCCCCAAGTTCACAAACAAGATGGCCAATGTGGCTTTCTTACGGTTCTTATGGTGCCTTCTTACAGGCAATCTTATGGTTCCTCTGTGCTTATTTTAGCTCCCCTTACTGTAAAGATTTTTTTCAAAGAAATATGGGAAAGAAATATAACAGATGATTTTATCCTCACATGTCTCCCAAGATGGTTTGTTTAACCTGACACTTCCTATATAGGCATTGCAAGCACTAGCTAAAATGGTGGAAAGGGGGACAGTGCGTGGAACCTGAGCTGAACGTTGGAGTCTCTTGTAGTAACTAGCTAAGTATTTGTTGCTGGTTTCATGAGGAAATTGATTTGGCATATTTAACGTTGTTTCTTTATTTTATAGGTAATGGACTATTCCCATTGCTCTGTTATAAAATAGTGTGCATATATATATATCTATCTATCTCACAGATTTACAGCTCTGCTGTTTCACTAGGGATACACTTAATGTGGTATAAGTCTCTGGATATGACAATTAAATTCACATGACCCACAGACTACCTCACAACCCAAAATTGCCCTTTGCATATTACAAGAGAATAGTGATTACCCTCCAATCACTTATTAAATCTGCTTTTCCAATGAAATTTTGTCTTTCCAAGGCCCAAAAAAAAAGGAAGGAAAAAATCTGGTGTTTGTAAGAAAAACCAGTAATGTCGCAGTGCCCATTATCTGTACCTCTGCTAAATGTACTCAAAAGGCCGGTATCATGTTTCTTCCCCATCACAAACTTATTGAAACAAGAGAACTTTTGTACAGAAGAGTATTACATGCATAAGGGTCTAAGTAACTTTGTAAATGGGTCATTTGGTGTAGTGAATAATATTACACTGAACTAGCAATGAGTTAGTGTGTTTGTTATGTGTTTTGGTATCGCGTGCCAGATAAATGTGGGTGTCAGTCCCAGGGCTGACAAAAACAATCTTCTTTTTTTTTTAAACTGGTAGTAGGATGTGGATGAGCAAATATAATAGGGGGCATCCAAGTTCTGAATTTGCCATCACCTTGTGGTTTTAGAGAGCCCAAGTTCCGGAGAAATTCGGAGTCTTACCCGGTCACCGATTTGTTACAACTCTTTTCTGTCATTGCCATAAGCTGGAAGTGCAAGAGCGTGGTGTTTTCTGCATTATGCTTGAAATGCCCGGAGCCTCTAAAATGAGAGATTGAGGCTTGGCTGAGTCAACTCAACGTTTCATTTTGCTGAAGCAGATAAATACACTTTCATTTAATTTACTGTGGGAAAGTCTTTAAAAGCTAGGTCCCATGGCACTTTTGGTGGTAGCAAATTTCTGCACCTGGGTTTTTGGCCAAGGTTACTGTGTACTAGCTGTCCCCTTGACTGCCATTCTTCATCCCAGAGGTGACTGAATTTCAGTGACGGGTGAAATGATTTTTCTGCTTTGACTTAGGATGTGTTTGGACACAAAGCCTAAAATAAATGTGAGATATAATTAAACACACAGTGCAGAATTTTGTATGTGGGGGAAGGGGTATATAACCAGTCTGTTTCAACCTAACTTACAAAGGAAGTATATTAAGCTATATTTTCTTTCTTCCTTTGTATGTATAACTATTTTTCAAATGGAAAATACTATTTTTCTAAGGCACAAGTAAGCTATACCTGCCTCAGCAGGTCTTAAAATTAGTAGGAAGATCTCTTCATCTTCTGGCATGCAAATAAAATAATTTTGTTGTCCTCCCTATCTCAGGGCTAACTACAACAGGCTCCAGTTTCCCCGAACATGCAGTTTGTTATGAAGCAAGGGCATCACCTGTGCCCAAAAGGCCAGACTGAACCCTGATAACAAGGCCTGTGAGTAGAGCATAAAATCATGCGTCAACCTCCAAGCTTCGCTCCCATCTTTTACCTGCAGCTTAGATCAGCGTGTGTGTCCATGCTTCCACAGCCTTTACAAACAGCAATGGGCAAGAACCTTTTAGCATTAAAAAAGAAAAAGCAAAAATGCCAGTTCTTGTGTTGTGAAACTACTGTGTTCTGCAGGCTTGTTTGGGACTGAGCCAAGGCTGTGAAATCTGAATATGGCTTTTGCCACTTCTCATAACTACAGAGAAACAGTCTGGTGAATAAGGAGGGGGCTCGGGAGAGCTCCTTGTCCTTTTATGAACTACCTCTGTTACGCTGAGTAAATTCCCTATGGAAGCATGCACCAGCTCCCTGCTTGGAAAAGAGGGATGGACGAGCATCTCCCTCGTCTATAGAGGTGAGGAAAACCACACTAAATTCACTGCGCCTTCTGACTCTAATGAGAAGGAACAAGTCAAAGTCTGTGTTTAGAATGTTAGTGCTGATGTGACTAAGATTAACCTCAGATGAAATCTTTTAGTTGAGATCAGCTACAGCTGCAACACCTGGATCATCGTTTCACTGGAGTTCAGGGCTTAAGGGAATCAGACTGCTTTGGCTTGGGCCCCCTACTCTAGTGCGAGGATTTTTCACTAAGCTGACCCAGGGTCTTCCGGGCTGGCCCCTCCGTCACTCCGATTTCATGCCGTAGCTGATGATGTGATGGTGCAAAGCTGGACAATACAAGCAGATCTCAAAAGAGAGATTCAAAGTCCCCTAACCAAGTCATGCTTACACCTACATACTCACATTCATGGTATACCAGGAACTAGCAGCAATTTTTCAAAGCAGTACTGAGAACTTATATTTCACACTGGTACCTTTTATTAACAGCAAATATGAGTGAGGAAAAAGGGAGGGGCACTGAGCAAACCACCACCACCTCTCTGCTATTAACCTGCTTACCTCAGTTTTCTTTTATTTTGAGGCTGAATTCAACTGGAAACATTGTTTTGAAACCTTTTGAATTTACCCCCAAACTTACCCCCACAACATCCTATTGCTGGTTCACAGTAACACCTCAGGCACAACCAGCCACCCCTTACCTGGGGCCCATTCAGCACAAAGTCTGTTTTCACCCATCAGAGTCTTCAGACTGCAAGGTCCCTCGTCGTCCTTGCCATGTAATGTGCCAGCACAGGTTATGTGCTTTTATCTCCATGTATACCCATACCCTGCAAATGTTTGTGGGGAAATTTTCCTTACCTGTGATGAGCTTTTACTGCTGGTGGGAGTGTTGTTTTTTTCCTCCCATGAAGAAGGAAAGAACCTCCCTTGGTGGAGAACTGTGGGGGTTTTTTCAACTAAAACTTGTTCTGTCTTACTAACTTTCCCTATTTAGGCTCCACTAACTGCAACCGTGTTAGTGCCCCAGCCTATTTCCCATCTCCTTGCTGCATCACGGACACTACTGCGCTGCCAACTCTGCTTCTTGAGAGAGTAAATGGAGTGCAGGCAGTCAAGCAGCATGGAGTGACATCCTCCCTGGCAGAGCCCCATAGCCACCTGCCCACCCTTACTCTCTGCTAAACTGATTTGGGGGTGCCAACTTGCTTAACAGACTGGCTTTGATCTGAAACCATTTAGAGCTTAGGCATTGAAGACACAGCCTGAACACCCAAACCAAAGCCTTGGTTTTGACAGCCAGGAGGGTGACACCACGTGGGTGAGTGGAACAGAGGTGTAGCACCGGTGGGGGCACCCACGTGACTCCATCTCCAGTGCTGTGCACTCAGGCTGGGGTTAGCCATGGGAAAGAGGCAGAAAGGGCCCATGCCTCAAATACCTTGCATTTCAGACCTACCATTGTGCAGTCCATAAAATCCTCCCCATCCTTTTAAAACATTGCTGTACAGATGGATGTCTTCTCCAGGACATAAGAGTTCCTTGGTGTAGGACCCCAGAAATATCAGGAAACACTCTGTTTATCCCCTTCCATGGTAAGGAAGCTGAGACAGGAAGGCAGCAGGTCCAGGAGTTGTGCCAGAGGGCTGTGAGAGCAGCAGTCCTACCGCCTGCACCCAACATCGGCTGCACCCCAGCACCTCACCGGAGGCTGGTCGCTGTCTGGCTCTTGTCCGACAGGCTGCAGTGTGCAGCCAGCACACCCCGTCCACGGGCACCATGTCCGAGCCCATGGCAGCAGCTGGCAGCAGGCACCGGTTATGAGATCTGGACCTTTTACTGTACCCAAATACGGCACAGGTTCATTTGCAAGAATCAAGCAGGAGTATTTCAGCGTTGGCACCAGTTACTGACAGGCTTTCAGAAAAGAGATTTTTTCCCACCTGCATGTTATAAAACCATAGTAAATGGAAACTCTAATCTCTCGACATTAAACAAATGAGGAAGCTGCATTCTGAAACTCATAAGTCACCACCAGCCTTTACCAAATAATAACAATTGCATTGCTGATGGCCCTGTCTCTCGCTGTTAGCATGCTGAATGACAGGGAGTAGAGTGTGCTAGCGAGAGCATCTCATTTGCTCCAAGTACTGCAAGCATTCCTGCAAATCCACAGAGGCTCTTGATAATCTTTTGCAGGTGGTCAGATTTTAAATATTAGAAAGAAGTGAAGTAACATATTAAAACAGGAAGATAAGCATTTCCTTTGTTTGTTTTCTATTCATTTACTAAAGCAATGCATCTTATTTGTGTCACCTATTAGCTGGTTTTGTAAAATCCTGATGGACTGATGAATTTTTATTTTTTTTTAATTCTGATTTGCAATTCCACAAAATCCTATCTCTAGCACAGAGAACAGACTGGAGAAGCAAGATAACTACTTTTCCAACAAGGTCTGATAGCTTCTAGAAACAATGACAGTAAGATTTAATCTGAATAAGTAGCAAGATTTTAAACTGTGGGATAGAGGTTATACAGATAAATACCATTTTTCCTTGCAGGTATGCACAAAGGGACAGGCTGCCTATTGGTAATTACTAGAAGATTGCAATCCAGTTAGTGTGGCCTGTGGACCTCTACCTGATTCACACACAAAGGAAACACACAGACGTTGCATGTTCAGGAGGCCATGCTCAAATCTCGTTTAAAGGGCCGTGACTTGGGTACAAAGGAATCCTTCCATCTCTAGCTTACCTCTGCAGTAGATGCTCCGGGTAACAAATCTACCCAGGCCAAATGATCTGGTACAAGAAATAGGTGGATGGAAAATGTACATGGCAGTGATCGACTTTTCCCCTTCCAAATGCTTGAAATATTACCCTCAAAAATATCCACCTAGCCCTTGTGAAATAGGTCAATTGGACAGAATCTTCAGAATTGCTGTTTAGCTTGCATTTCCTTTTATTCAGCAATCAGCTATCATGGCAAACGTTCTCTCTGATTATTTTTTATTATTTTGGTCTTCTCCATGACCAGGGCTACAGTTGGGAAGGAGTGGTTAGAGTGGATTTTGCATGATAGTCACAGGTACCTGTCTTTTCCACTACCACCTTGCTGTAGTCTTAAACTTCACCAGACATACTTGATACACTCATCTGTCTAGTCTTTCATCTAAGATGTGATACATCCCATAAAACTCATTAGCTTAAGTTTATGCCAGAAGTTGGTTAGGAATAATTTTCTAGGATAGACAGCCCAGAAAAGGGAAGCAGGCAAGCTGGAAATTGCTGTTATATATTATTAAAAAAAAAAAAGGGTTAATTCTCTTATGACATATATACATTGGGACATAGGTAAAATAACAAATGTTTTCCTCTTTAACTGATGATTTCACAAGAAAATAAACCTTTTTTCTTGCAATTTAATTATGAAAGAAAGGTTAGAACTGTTCATTGCTTGCTCTACTGATTTTTCCAGAGATTTAAGTAATATGGAAGAGCCTTGAGACAGATTAGCTTCTCTGAGATTTACCTGGGCCTTTGCATGTTGATGCAAATCCAGTATATTAAATTGTTGGTTTTAAGCAGAGGCTAGCAACCTACATTCGAGAAGTCATTTCCTGAAAACCATCAAGCACTTGGGGCCTGTTAAGATCTTTCTTCTTTCTTTCTGTTATCATGTATCATCATTTGGTGTTATATAGGATGCTCTGGAAAAGCAAACCTAGGGCAGAAGGTCAGGCCCTCGCTGGTGAAGCAAAATTGTTACTGCCTCTTAGGTGTACGTGGGAAATCAATATGGTTGCTAAAGTGTCTTAAGCAGGCTGCTTAAGTAGCCTTTCCCCCACCTCTAATGGGAAGTAACCTCCAGTTAATTAATCTACAAAGCTATGAATACATCTGGTTTTGTCCCTGTGATTGATCTATATACCTGGTAGTGCGTGCTATTAAAATCCATGTTTTCTGGTCACTTCAAACGAGGTAAGCCCAATTTGGAAATCCTTATTGTGGAACTGGAAAAGGAAAGGAGAGCATGCTTCCTTTGTGGCTATCGTTACCAATTTTTCTTTAGAACTGGATTATTCAGGTTAGACCTCTCCCCACTCGTCAGTGTTAGTTCTATCACTGTTTTGTTGGCAAATGCAGATAATAAGGCTTCATCTTTGAGGCATGAGGCTGTGCCTTTGAAGATGTAGGTTTATTTCTTGGTCCTCCCTTAGGCAAGCTATTTTATCATTCTGTGTCTTTCTTGTCTCTATCAAATGGAGATATTGCTCTACTCCCAGATTTAGTCTGCCCTACTTGCCTGCAACTGTAAGCCATTTGGGGTATGAGTTGCTTTTCACTTTTTTCACTGTGTCTGGTAAAACAGCGGTTGATTTTATGGATAAAGCTGTGAGGAACCATTAGTATTGAAAAGTCTTAAACGGAAAGACTGGAGAGTGATTTCTCCAGCTTTGTTGTTTGGTCTGGGATGGGCATAAGCTCTGTTTGCAAGGCAGGAATTGAAAAACCTATTTGGAAAAGGTAGATACCCACATTATGACTTGAAATATGGGTCAGAAAAGTCAGCAAGCCCATTAATACCTCTGGAGGAGGCTTCTGCATGTGGTGGTGGGAAGAGTGGGAAAGATCATGTAGGATGTTGAACATATTAAACGCATGTTTAATGTGTGCTGTACCTTTTGAGCAGATGTGGTGGAAATTTTGAAGGTGGGAAGGAGGAGTCACCTGCTACCCTAATTAGTATTTTGGACAGCAAACTTCATCTGCAGCAATGAGATGAACAACAACGCAGCTCTGCTGATCCCGTGGCTTTCTAACATGATCCCTCGCCCATGCAGAACTGTTCCATTCTGCAGAATAAAGGAGATAACGCTCTTTCAGCCATATTTTTTTGTCTCCCAATCTGGTCTCTTATGAGTGTTGAGGCCAGTTTTAAAAATGGGCTTTTAAAATGCTCCTTTTCATGATATCTCATAATTAAACATCAGAGAGTGAGGTAAGCAGTGACGGGAGTTCTGGTCTGTTTTATGAGGCAATACTCTAGTTCCTGAGTGAGTGAACCAGGAGACTTTTCTCTCTTGTATGGGAATGAATTGGGTAATTGCTGGGAAAAAACAGTGTCATGCTCCTCTTGTTAGTGTACTGTAAGCTTTCTAAAATAAAGTGAGGCCCTCTCTAAACAATGACTTTCATGGAAATGCTGGTTCCCGAAGTTGTGACCTTCAGGCAACTGGAATCACAGCCTGGGTCCAGATCCAGCCTCCACAGCTGGCCAGCCTGGCTGTGGCTGCCCCAACCTCTGGATCCAAATGCTCCGGAGATTAGAAGGATCAGAGATTTTTTGCAACTCAGACTCACTTCTAATTAGAAATGAAATACCAAAAATAGTTTTTAGGGAAGGAAATGGAAGCCTAAAAGCAAAATGAAATTAAAGGTCAATCTTCAACTTAGCAGGCTGATGTGGAATGTGGAATTAATAACAAAAAATCCATTCTGAGGAGGAAAGAGAAAAAAAATATCAAAATTACTAGATAGGTAAAAGACAGAATGACTTAATATGTAACAGCATCCTCTGAAATATAAGGCAGGGAAAGTGTGGGCAAGTTCAATAACTTAAAAAAATAAATAGAATAAATAACCGAGAGGCACTGGAAGAGAGACTGGTTACACTTGGAGGCATCTACAGTGAGCTAAAACAGCAGTGGAAAATTAAATATAATATGGAATCAAATTTTGGCAATATAATGGTTTTTAAAAGAACAAAGAAAGAAACCTGCTCTACAGAATTTAATTTGAATTGTTCTTGCTTCCTTATAGCATTTAAGCAAACCCAGTACAATTCTGCATGCACAGTTCAAACTAATCAGAAGACAATTTATTAAGTTTTTAAATATTTCTAGGTTCTTTTGACATTTTGTTAATGTTGTTTTCCATACCCATACAGTTGTTAGTATGGAGAGCTTTTACATACCAAACCTTTAAGCAGGCTTAAGTAAGTCTGAAGCCAAAAGAACATCATTATTTAACTTTATTTTCCTTTAAGGACAATTCAATCTTCCTTTCACAGTTGGTGCAGCAGCATTAATAAATTCTGATTTCTCTGCATTCGAGACAAAGCTGTCATTGCTGCCCAATATTTGGGTGATAGGAATTTCCCAGCTCTCACGCTAAGCCACAGGCTGCAGCCTCCTGAACGTTTTTGCCATGGCCTGTTAAACTTCCCTCCCTGTTCCTAGGCAAGGCAGATAGCCAGCGAGAAGTGATGAGTGCTTTTCATGGTAAGGAACAATACATGAAGACTTTCCAAATTAATTTAACATTCGCAATGAATGCTGTTGGCTGCATCAATTTAAGATACGCTGGCAAGCAGGAAATTATTTTCCATGTAGATGATGTTTCTATCCCTTCCCCCTTCCCAGGACCCCTATGGTGAGAGGGAGGAAGAGAGGTTTTGTCTTTTAGTGAAATCCAATTGTGGCGCGCGGTCGGGGAGACAAAGGGTCAAGGGAAGGCCAGCCTCACCAGTCTGCTGACAAGCCACATCTCTCTGAAAAAGCCAACCCCTGGCAGCAGCCCTGGTGGCTGGGTCTCTCCTTGAGGATAAGCTGGCCTTGGGGAAGGAGGTGGGAGTTGAGTTGGTCTCACCCTCTGCCGGGGTTAAGCTAACTAGAATCTTCCCAGCTGAGACGATTTTGGTTCCTTTCTCTCCCCAGTGGGTGCTTCAGGCTTTGTTAATTAAACACATGCCTTACACTGCTACTGTGATTTGTGACAGTTTGTGAGACTTCCGGTCCTGAGCAAAGCGAACATCTGCATGCCACTGAAAAGCCACCACAGACACATGGCCGCCGTCTGTATGCCAGAAGGCTGGGGTACTTCTCATGGTGGCCAGGGTCTCTGACACGGGATGACATGACTTAACCTAAAAACAAAATGTGAAGTGAGGTTAGCGGGAGCTTTCCAAGGTGAAAACAGGAGAGGCTCAAAGAAGAGGGGCTGTGCGCAGAAGGTCCAAAGTGTGGAAACTGCAAAGATCAGCTGTGAAATACCTTGAGACTTCTAGGGGATGTTTTATGATGGATTTTGTCTCTGAACTGTATGGAAACAATTCCATACTACAATGTTAGGGGTAGGGCATAAAAGCTCAGTCAACTAGATCAAGAGTAAGAAATGTTGAGGAAATCTGATGTGGAAATAATTAGGAAAATGAACAATAATCAGAAATAATTTACTGTTTATATGCAGTACATACTTTACCATGTAGAAAACACAGATCTCTGGATACGTGTTATTCCTAGTCATCCCGTGCCTGAAAATATCAGCAAATATTACATAATCAGTCAGAAAAGACCCAATTTCTAGACCTTAGCCCTTATTCTTATTTCCTCCTTTCTTCACTCCTTTCCTATAATTCTTGTCCTGGTAATACTATGATTGCATTGTGGCTTTAAATACGCTCAGCACTCTCTGAAGAGCTTTGCATTTATCTTTTGTTGCCCCACGGCCCAGGAAAGTTTCTTAAATTGACGGTGGGAGCATTGCAATAGTATGGGAAGAAAACCTAAAAACTTCAAGGTCAATTCAAATGTGCAGTCTGATATGAGCATTTGCATACCTGGTTAAATCACCCTTCAGGTAAATCATGGGGCACAACTTTCGTTCTTACTATGGCCACCTATAAATGTTAAGATTAGTGGAAAAAAAAATAATCTACTGAAAAGTGACATGCTTCATGTCAAGAAGTCCAACCCCTCTGAGTGACTGCAGTTTAGGGCTCAGCCCTGCAATTGAGTTACTGCAGTTTAACAGGTTACCATGCATCAGCTAAGCTGCAGAAACAGTCCGTGTGTGTCCTCCTCGCCTTTGACAAATGTAAGGTGATTTGACTTAGCTTAATCTATTTTCATTGCAGGCTAAATTGAATTACCTCATATTTATGATGGGCTATAAGGGCACTCAAAGAGAGTTATCTGGGTTCAACTGATCTCTGGTAACTTGCTTAGCCATGGTAGCTTGACTGTGGGTATAAACCCAGAGCCACCTTGTGCTCACAGGAGAGAGCTGACGTGAACTTCAGCAGATCCAAATTTATAACTCCCAATGAAGTAGTTTGGGATGTGGTAAGCCATTGGTGTAATGGCTGGAACTGGCTTTTAAAGGAATGGAGTAGCTGGCAGGGCACTTTCTTAGTGTGTTTCTGATCCTGGAATATAGTTCCCTTCCCCGGTCTTCAGAGCCTGTGTTGGCTTGAGCTCCAGCAGCGCAGAGGCTTGCTTTCCTTTCCTTTCTTCCTCAGCTTTTTCAGGCAGACATTTGGGACAGAGCTGGGCTGATAGCTTTAACTCCCAGTGGGCTTTCTGTGAGGGTGCTTTGGTAGACTAAATTAGTTTTAAATTTGGTTGTTCTACCATAACCTAAGTATTCTTAACTGAATTGTAAATTTAAATGTTAAGTGTTGCACTGAATGTTTAAATAATTCTAAAAGCACTTGGAGCATGGGATAAGTGCTGTAAAAATCTAAATAAATGAGTAAATTAGTTAACAGCATATGTGGAAATGCAAACTACTACATGTGTGCAAAGAGGAAGAGCTGTGCTCGAAATGGTTGCCAGAGCTTAAATTTCCTTGCTACACACGAAACCTTTTCACATTAGCAGAGTGGGTTTTTTTTTTTCATGTTTAGCCTACTGTATAACTGGGAGAAGAAGATGAAGTTGGCAGTTTAGACTGTCAAACAGAGGTTTCAGCTCAGCAGTGAGGTTCAAAGAGATTAATTTGAACTCGGCTGTTTACGTTACTGATCTCGTACCAGCTGGGTTTGTGGCATTAAGATGTCAATAGTACAACAGAATTTAACTAACAGTTTCATCACTGACATCATCTTTTGAAGGTACAGATGATTGCCTCCTTATGTACTGGGACATATTTCTTTAGGACAGGACTCTTTGTATGCTTTCATGCGGGAGGGAGAAGAAGGAGAGGGAGGTGGGGAGGGAGCCTTGAAGTGAAGCTAATTAGGAAATGGCCTAGTACGTAAGTGGTTTATTTAAGCAAGTTACAGCAAAAAGGTTCCCATTTCCACATGGCACAAAAAAGCCTTATTTCTTTCCCTTTTTCGCCAAGTCCCCCTTCTTTCTTTCATCTGGCACCAAAACGAAAGAGCTAAAGCATTAATAAACTGTCCTATCTGCAGTAGCATTATTATTTTTAATGGTTCAACCTTGAATGGAATAGTGAAACCTCTTGGAAGGGCAAGAAGAGTTGATAATGGAGCTTCTTACACACACACCCCTCCTCCCCTCAGGCTCCATAGAAAAATTATTAATCAAAGGTAGCTAGGCTGTCTTTGCTGAGGCTCTTTTGGTAAATCCCTTGGTCCAACGTAGGCTGTGTGAGGTTCAGGCTTGGTTAAGTTGCCATTGAATTGGCAGGCTGACCATCAGTGTTCTTAAAAGGACAGGAAAAGAAAGGATGGGAATATTAAGAAAAAAATAATTAAAAAAAAAATGCAACTGGCTTAAGGACTTGAGAAACTATTCCAGTGGAGGACATGGTTTTATTAATAAAGCTTACAGGATTGGTCCCTTGTCGAACAGGCTTTGCTACTGTCCCTTGGTACTGAGGGGCATGGTGAACGGGAGGATGATAACCTTTCAGGGAAAATAAATAAAGCAACACCTGAATGTGAAATGGTTTTGCTTTACAAAATAATGATACAGCGTATTTTGACTTAAGTGTTCGCTAAAAGACTTTTCCCCCTGTGCTGCAGTGGCTGCCGTACCCCCTTGAAACCCTGCGCCTTTGAAGGAAATCACAATGTAATCCTTTGGTTCGGCACGTATTGTCCCTTAATGACAGGCATTACATTTGCACAGTACCATAAATCAAAGCTAGAGGCTGTTTTAAATAGGCTGCAGATGCATGTAGACGTTGGCTCTCTAAGTGGCACTTTGCTGGAGGGAGGAGGGGGGAGCTATCCCACTGCCCTGGCTCCAGGTAGAATAGGGCCAGCAGAGGGGGTTCCCATTTCCACAGTATTTTCACTTCACCTGGGATTTAGCTTTACATGAAGACCTGTTTAGCAGAAGGAAATGCTTTTTGAGTACGACCTCTGAAGGGTTTAATTGGGATTTAACTGTTCCTATTTTTTCCACTCCATGTGGGAGTCTGGAGCTCTGTTTACAAGGTGTGTCATATCCTCTCAACCCCAGAGTCCTTCTCCCCCTCCTTTCTTTTTATGTTCTGGACAAATAGGCAGAAAGATACTTTTAAAGCTAATGCGCATAGAAAAACCCACAATTACTGTCCCTGATTTCGCTGTGAAAACTTTACAACAGCCTTACTGAAAAATCTTCCCCTACCCCTCCTACTCCTTCTAAGAGAACGAAAAAATCCATCAAATTAACACATCAATGAGTTGATTGTAATCTCCAGGGTTCAGTGTAGCACTTTCTAGCCTCTCAGACAGGAGGCCAGCATGATTTATCAATGCAAACCTAATAGCATCAATATGAATCTAACTAAAAATCAATATTTCATTACCAAATTGTTAGTGAGAATGAAGAAAAATTGCCAGAGTCAGAGCATTCTCTAGGGTAGGAGCATCTGGAGTTCAATGTGACAAGATGAGTGATGCATGACTCGGGGCCTGGGGAAGGACACTGGGAGGACAGGCCACTACGTAAGGCCGAAGACTCACGAAGAAAGCATTTACTTTTTTTTTTTTTTTTTTAAAGCTTTCTCTAAGAAGAAAGAAAATGTCTGAGAAGGAAAAAATGGAAAGCATGCTGCTATTTACTAAAACTGATGCAAAGTAGCTCAAACAACTGAATCTGAACAGATTAGTCTCTGCTGTGGACACCTACACAGAACTGGTTTTCACAGGAGACAAACGTGGAAAATAAATTCAGTGGTCCAGATCCTGATTTCAGCTACAAAGGACAGAAATTTATAATAGCTTGCACAGTGGAAATACTTTGGTTTCACATCCCATAGAGCTGAAATTAGATTTGGTAGACCATACTCTGAATTTTCTGAAGTTTCAGATTTGTGGTGCATTTCTGTAGATGGCAACTGAAATGTAGATTGAAATTTGCTATTGAGAAGGCAGCAGTACTCAGAATACTGTGTTTACTTAAAATGCATCCCAGTAATTAATGTGCTTCTTATTTAAGGAAACAGAGCAAGAACTGAATGGAACAGTGCCAGAAACAGATTCAAAGCATAACTTTATGTTGCATTATGCCACGGGTCTATTCTGGCAGCATGGTAAGGACGTACATGCAGAACTTTGGAAAAATAAGTACAAAAGCACTGAAATACTACTGTGATTGGAGTTTCTCAGCCTTGTTTTACTCATCCTTAACATATGTCAGTGGGTGATGGTTGGAGTTTTTGTGTCCTGGTACCTTTTGCTCGCTTGGGATATAGGAAAGTTATTTGAATACATAACAGCTGATGTGCAGTTTAGAACTTACATCTGCTTGGGTTGGGAAAGGCCAGATCATGGGACTTATCTCAATATTTGGGTTTTTTATGCATCCTGTAGTCTTCTGAGAGGAAAAATAGAAGCCTTTCTGTGACCTTTAAGTCTGCAGCGTCTGGAATCAGGTTATGGGTGATCCTCTCAGCTTTTAGCTTTTGAAGAAAAAAATCTTAGTAATTGCATTGGGAAAGAATGGTCAGAAAGAACGTTCCAAAGGATTGGAAACCAGGAACAAATCATCATCATTCACAAATGACTTTAAAAAGAAGACAAAGTACTAGCTACTCTTTTCTTTTCCTTTCTTTTTTTTTTTTTTTTTTCATTTAATGGAGGACCACAATGAACAGTCCTACAGTTTCTGTAGCTCTTCTGTGTCCTCATTTGGCTAAGCCTCTCCATAGAGCTCAAGTAAACCCATTCCTCCTGCTTTTTTTCTTTTATTTTGGGTTCTTTTGTTTTGTTTGTTTGTTTTGGTTTGGTTTTTTTTTGTATAAGAAGGAGAGAGAGAGAATTTCCAGGTTAGTTGAACTTATTGCTCAGAATAAAATTTCTCCTAGCCCCTGTGTTTCTAATTCTGGCAGCCTGTGATACATCACTAATCTCTAATTCCCTTACTCCCTAGGAACTGTCATTATTTTATGTATTGACTAATACAGTTGTCTCAGGGTAAATTTCCCCTGAAATCGAAGTTTACTTCTTGCATTAGAAGTGAAGTCTACTCCCTTTTATAAATGACAGACTCCTTTTATAACTTTGCATTTATTGGAAGCAGTCAGACTAGAAACGTATGGGGGTTTTGTTTGGTTTATGTTTTTGTTTTTAATGCGGTATTAACTGTACTTTAAACTGAGCAAACTGGAAGGCCAAATACCTATGTGATGATTTCAAGTTTTTTTCTGAAGGTACCAGTAAACAGAAAAGTTAGTGTCTCTGTTATCAGGAATGCCTTAAAGGCATTAATGCCAATAAAAGGTTCTACTTTGCTTCCATTAAGACTTTATGTAGGCTCCAGCACTGAATGGGTACAGCATTTTATTTAAATTTAGAGAGATTATAACAAATGTTTTGCAATAGAAGAAGTGAACACATTGTTTAGGTAGGCATATCATGTTAACTGAAAATACCTTTAAATAAATTTTAAATGAAAAGGCATAAGTAACACCACCCCATCCACCTCCTCAAGCAGCCCAACAAACTTTTGAGGGGTAAATCAGTTTCTAATTTGTATTGATTCGTTTTTCATGGTTTCTTTTTCACAGCCCTCTTCCTTTATAATATTGGTTCACACCTCTTTTGCAGTAATTACAATAAGTTTTAGCTTCATTTGTATTTTAGAATTTGAAATAGAGCCTCTTGGCTCCATAAATGTAAACGAATTATTGGTGGAAAAATGGAGACAGTAACTTTACTTGCATGCAGAGAGTAAATGAGGGCAAACATAAGATAGAAATAAATCAGAAAACTTATTTGTATTTATTAAGAATTTTCATCTTTATTAATTTGTATGTACCATTTTCTGTTGGTACTGTCCTTTCTCATACATGTTGAAGTTTTTCTTTTACTTGAGTCGAGTCTGGAAGTGAGTGACATCTTTGCTGCTAGTGAACAGCTTGAAAACAGAAGACAAGATCCAATCAGACAGACTAATTAGGGTACCCAGTCAGGATAGAGCCTTGAATATTCACTGCACATTTTTTTGGAAACACAGTACTGTGCAAATCCTTGCACTCAGGCTGATTGATACCGTCTGCCAACCAATCATTCTTAGTGATCAGTCAGAAATAACTAAAAAGATTAGAAAACTAACATCCATAACAGTTTCAGGAACTGCTTAACTTAAAAAAAAAAACCACAATACCCTTAAATAAACAACTTTGCATTAGCAACCATGCAATGTCTTGATTGAAAGACTGAATTTTATGGCAGTACCTTACATAATCATTTGCTTCAGTTTTGCAAGGGGAAACTTCATTCAGAGGTCAGGCTGTGAGCAATAATAGTGAATGCTACAGGACAGCCAGAAAAATGGAAGAAAAACAATCCTGGTGGAAAGAAATCTCTTCTGGCTGTTTTAGTCATGAAACTTCAAAGCAAAACCAAACCAGGTGGCTTTTACTGCTTGGATCTTGTTTGTCTGTGCTTAGCAGGTGTATGGCTTTCCTAGATACATTGCAGAGCGGGTGGCTCTGTAGGACGTGCCCCAGCCAGACATCGGCAGGCAGTCAGAGGAGCACCTTTTGCTTCTGCCTCTGTGCTGCCTGGTTACTTCATTTGCATTATCTGGGCAGGCAGAAGAACATGTGCTAGTTCTGAATTTGAACGTTGGTATCAAAGATGTGTGAAACAGCATTACCAATTAAACCGTAGGCATTTTATTTCTCATTGCGTCAGCAGTGCGCCTTCTGCCTCCCTTCAACCCCTTCTGTATTGACCAAGCAAGTATGGAAAAGTTATTTCCTATGATAAAATCATAGAATGGTTAGGGTTGGAAGGGATCTCAAAGATCGTCTAGTTCCAACCCCCCTGCCATGGGCAGGGACACCCTACACTAGACCAGGTTGCCCAAAGCCCCATCCAACCTGGGCTTGAACTCTTCCGGGGATATGGCATCCACAATTTCTCTGGGCAACCTGTTCCAGCACCTCACCACCCTCACAGTAAAGAATTTCTTCCTAATATCTAATCCACATCTCCCCTCCTTCAGCTTAAACTCATACCCCCTTGTCCTGTCACTGCAGTTCCTAAGAAACAGCCCCTCTCCAGCTTTCCTGTAGGCCCCTTTAGGTATTGGAAGGCCATGACTAGGTCTCCCCAGAGCCTTCTCTTCTCCAGGCTGAACAAGCCCAACTCCCTCAGCCTGTCCTTGTAGGAGAGGTGCTCCATCCCTCTGATCAACTCTGTGGCCCTCCTCTGGACTCATTCCAAGAGCTCCACGCCTTTCCTGTACTGGGGACCCCAGAGCTGGATGCAGCGCTCCAGGTGGGGTCTCACAAGAACGGAGTAGAGTTGGGGAATCACCTCCCTCGACCTGCTGGCCACATTGGTTTTGATGCAGCCCAGGACACAGTTGGCCTTTCATTGGCTTCACAACAGTCCACTTGTGACTGCAGTCACCCTTTTCAGAGACATTTGAACACCTGAGATTTTTATTCCTGTGGATGTGCATGGAAAATAAATACTGGACCTGTAACAGGAATGAACTGAAAGATGGATTCAGTTTATTGTTACAACTGTTTGAAATCTGGGGGTACAGAAAGCTTTGATCAAGACTTTCCCTTTCGACTGAGGAGACAGAGCTAATATCAGAAAATGTAGGGAAGCACCCATTCAGCAGTAATGACTATCGATAGGTACTGAAAGCTATAATGTGACTCACATCATGCCGTGCAAGGGGTAACTTGTAGTCACCCTGTCCATTTAACACTTGTTGTCTGCTTCCACACCTGTAAACAAACGCAGGGTTCAGTTAACAAACCCAGTTTGTTAACATTCCCTAAAGCTCCGTGGAAAGTGAACGGACCCTCTGGTTTCTAACCCTTCAGTATTATGCTTTGGGCTCCTTGAAATCAGTTTTAACTTCTTTTGCTCCTGCTTTTTCGAATCTTTTTCTCTCACTTACATCCTATTCTCCTCCCCATCATCCTGTTCCTCCCTGTCATCCTGTCACCTCTTCTTATATTCCATATTCCTTCCATTCTCCACAGTTTAGATTCTTTTTGGTTTATACCTTCTAGTTCACTCATAGTTTTGTCCTTGTTAAATTCTTGGCATTTTTTCTCGATTGCTTGATTCTACCTAGCAATATCTGTGGCTCTGTAACCCGCCTTTCAGTGTTGCTTGTGCAGTGCGTACGCAAAAGGCCAACTGAGAAGCGTATTCTCTATAAAGAGCGTATTTTGTGGTATACTTGATAGAGTCCTTGATAGGAGTCTCTTACAGTACGAGTAGCTAAGTAGTAACTAAAACATTGTGTTCTCTGAAGAGTAAATGCTTTGGTTCACTGCCAAGTTTCTGTTTGATTATAAAGAAACTGGAAAGGGACATCCGTCCAGGTCTAATAAAGCAACTGTTCATTTCTTTTAGGAAAAAAATGAGGGGAAACACGTTATTAGAATAGCTGATGCATTTGGCATTTTGTGTGTTTATTTGCATATCTGCAAGGCTTGTGGGTAAAATAGACACCTGCTAAATGTATGGTGTAACTGATGGTAAAAGTGGATTCTTTTCACAGGTTTGTTCTTTACAACCAAGCAAGCTTAAGAATTTTGCCATTCACATAACACAGCATAAATTGTTTCACAGTAAATCTGCTTAGCAACTTTATTTATGGAAGAATGACGTGCATTTTCTATGACACCTAATACTTTGGGTCTTTATTTTGACAAAATTGTTGTTTTACTCCCTTCTCCTCCAATTATTTGTAGTTAAGATCTGGTTAGGTACTTTGTTTGAAAGGTAAGTTTCAATAGGATTCTGTTATAATATAGAATTTTGTGTTTGAAGCACTAATGTGTGGCACTTCTATGCAATACTTTTTATTTATTCTTTTTCTGTGTGCGTTCAGATGCAAAATAACATGAAATTTAGTCTTTTTTAAGTATTTCATTGCTGGGATGGTGAATCTGTCATGAAATATCTGGACACTTTTATTATTCTGGCTCCAGACACTATTTTCTTCCCAGTTTAGACATAAAACCATGCTTCCAGATCTCCTTTCCATTGGTGCATAATTGGTTTATTATTTGTGTTGAGGCAAGGCTCAGGATTCACATTTAGAGTCTGGTTGGGATGAGCATGAAAAAAAAATACCCAACAATGAAAAGACATTATTTCCTCATCTTTCTGATCTCTGGCCTCGGGAAAATCTTTGCCATTTTTTCCTCTCTGTGCTTCACAGTCACTGTTGAAGTACAGTTAGGGGATGTCCTTCAGATACTTCCTTGCATAAATCTCACCTGGAAGAACAAATTAACCCTAGCAGCAGCTTTATTAGCACCCTTGGGCTTTCTCCCTGCCCTCTCCATGGGCAGTTCACAGAATCACAGAATATTAGAGGTTGGAAGGGACCTTGAAAGATCATCTAGTCCAAACCCCCATGCCGAGGCAGGACCACCTGGAGCACATCACTCAGCAACACGTCCAGTCGGGTTTTGAATGTCTCCAGAGAAGGAGACTCCACAACCTCTCTGGGCAGCCTGTCCCAGGGCTCTGTCACTCTCACAGTGAAAAAGTTTTTCCTTATATTAACACGGAATCTCCTGTACTCCAGCTTGCACCCGTTGCCCCTTGTCCTATCACTTAATGACATCGAGAAGAGCCTGGCTCCATCTTCCTGACACTCAACCCTAACATATTTATAAAATTGATGATGTCATCCCTCAGCCTTCTCTTCTCCAAGCTAAAGAGACCCAGCTCCCTCAGCCTTTCCTCATAAGGGAGATGTTCCACTCCCTTGATCATCTTAGTGGCTCTTCGCTGGACTCTCTCTAGCAGTTCCCTATCCTTCTTGAACTGAAGGGCCCAGAACTGGACAAAATACTCCAGATGTGGCCTCACCAAGGCAGAATAGAGGGGGAGGAGCAATCAGTTGGCTGATGTGTATGTGTATGTACATACAAGTGTACATGAACAGCCACCCACCCCCACACACATGTTCTCCCCAGTTTGTTCTAGCTCAGAAACGTCTTCCCTCCTCTTTGTTAGATACTTATTTGGCTTTTCTTTCTACCTCTGTCCTTTCTAGCAAGTTTCCCTATGTGTTTGTGGCAGGTCACTGAAGAAGTTTACAGCGGGGGTCCTTGGTGGTTGTGAGCTCAATGTTCTTGAGTTGTTTTCTTGAACTTGGTTGTGTTATTTGCTCTTTTGACATAACATGGCCCTTTTCCAAGGGCTTCTGAAGGTCTCTAGTGAGTAGTCAGCTCCTTAATGGTACTTTGTGTACCCGTCCCCAAGGATGACTTATCTTTTGGGGTACTGAAGGAATTGAATTCCACCTAAGAAATTATTCATGAAAGATTTTCCAAGCTGCTCAGAGCTTCAGGTGGAGGTTGTAGTGAAGATGCTGTGCCGGGAAAAACCTCTGACCATTCCAGCATGGACTAGAAGAGTTTTCCTTCTTTCCTTCTACTCCATCAAGCCTTTTAGCTCTTTTTTAAATCTGGGGGTTTATTTCTTATAATGTTTATTCACCAATAGAGCAAGAGATTTTGTCAGAAGCTTCTTTTTCCTTGAGAGGGTGAATTAGCTAGTGCTAACCTCAGTACTGCTCTTGTCTGCATACTGCATACAAATGATAAACTTAAAGGCCAGACCGGACCTTTGGTCCTTCTAACACGCAGTCACCTGTAGGACTACTCTTTTTAGGCAGGTGTGACTGCAGAGTTACATGGATCCTGGTGCATGAAGGCCTTGCTAGTTTGCTGTGCTTTCTAGCTAGTGTATACTGCAGTAACTCCTAGCACAGAGCAACAAATTCCACTCTGCTGTCCTTGAGTAAAGCCACTCCTTTACCCAAGGAGTACCCATGGAGGTGCAAGGGTGGACCCTGTATAGAGAAGTCTCATTTCTGACTTCTATGGTTCAGGTAAATAATTTGTCCAATATCACTGCCTGGTGGATTGGAGGGGAAAGCTCAATATTTCTGTAACAGAACAGTAACAGTAACAGAACAGTATTTCATATTCTAGTCTTTCCAGTCTTAGCAAAGTGGCATGTAAGTGTACAGAGTAAGAGGAATATGCACTTCCAGTTTTACAGATACAAATACCAACCTCATCTCCTTCTATGACCAGGTGACCCGCCTGGTGGATGAGGGAAAGGCTGTTGATGTAGATTACCTAGACTTCAGCATAGCTTTTGACACGGTCTCCCATGGCATCATCCTGCTGAAGCTGTTTGCCCATGGCCTGGACAGGTACACTCTTTGCTGGGTTGAAAACTGTCTGGATGGCCGGGCCCAGAGAGTTGTGGTGAATGAAGTGAAATCCAACTGGTGACCGGTCATGAGTGGTGTTCCCCAGGGGTCAGTGTTGGGGCCCATCCTCTTCAACATCTTTGTTGATGATTTGGATGAGGCAATTGAGTGCACCCTCAGTAAGTTTGCAGATGACATCAAGCTGGGGGGAAGTGGTGTTCTCCCGGAGTGT
>VWZZ01001101.1:212164-224888 GCA_013399095.1 Psophia crepitans
GTGTAGCCAGCAGGAGCAGGGAGGTGATTGTCCCCCTGTACTCAGCTCTGGTGAGGCCGCACCTTGAGTACTGTGTCCAGTTTTGGGCCCCTCACCACAAGAAAGACATCAAGGCCCTGGAGTGTGTCCAGAGAAGGGCAACGAAACTGGTGAAGGGGCTGGAGCACAGGTCTTATGAGGAGCAGCTGAGGGAACTGGGCTTTTTTAGTCTGGAGAAAAAGAGGCTCAGGGGAGACCTTACTGCCCTCTACAACTATCTGAAAGGAAGCTGTGGTGAGCTGGGGTTGACTTCTTCTCACAGGTAACTAGCGACAGGACAAGGGGGAATGGCTGCAAGTTGTGCCAGGGGAGGTTCAGTTGGAGATTATGAGAAATTTCTTCTCGGCAAGGGTGATTGGGCGTTGGAACGGGTTGCCCAGGAAGGTGGTGGAGTTACCGTCCCTGGTTGTGTTTAAAAAAAGGTTGGATCTGGTACTTAGGGACATGGTTTAGTGGGTAATAGGTGGTGGGGGGACAGTTGAACTAGATGATCCTTGAGGCCTCTTCCAACCTTAATGATTCTATGATTCTGTGATTCTAAATATGTTTTAAGGGCAAAGTAACTTTAACGGACCCGTTAGCTGACAAGAGGATTGGATGGTTTGTTGCTCTGGAAATAAGGCGTTAGTCTAAATTTCAGAGGTACTCAGTGTAAGTTACAATTTCTGCCCCTATTTTCTTTGTTAATTTAGATATGTCACTTTAACCATTGTGTTAACCACCTCAAAGTCTACTGTTTTCTCGATGAAGACATTGCATAGCCCGGATCTGCTTTCATTCTCACAATTAATATTTGTTCCCCTTGTAGAGAGCAGTTCGTAGGAAATACAAATATCTTTCCTTTTCTCCTATTCTACTTACTTCTACAAAACTCTGACTGGGAGCCCAGGGATACAGGAGCAGGAAGTCGTGTGCAATGCTGGGAACATATTTTCTGTGAAAGGAGAACACCTATTGAAAACAAAATGAAAAAGACCATACCTGCCATGTTAGTCAGACCCTGCTACATGACTGCATGAGGTGATTTTGTGATATAAACATCACATCTAAAATATTTACTATCCTTGAGGACACAAAATCTAGGCAGAATTGGCTAAGATCTCTACTCCTGAGACCCGAAAAGCTGCACATAAGTGTTCTTTGCAGATTTAAAATGTGAAGCATTTTTGGACATGGCATGTTTCTCTTGTTTAAAAGAGAAAATGTACAATGGACTGCAAAAGATACAGACTTTGCACCAGATATTTTCCCCCCCTGTTTGTCTTGTTAAGCAGGCAGTTTTCTGGCCACAGAGTGTGCAAAGTGATTTGAAGCTAAAGTCGCTATTTAGGTACAGAAATATGGAAGCATTTCTTGCGTGAAGAATTGTTAGGAAAAAAAAAAAGGCTGAAACCCCTAATGTACTCTGGTGTCTATCTACTTAGCTTCAAATTTGAAATGGGGGAGTGGGGTGGGGGTGGGGAAACACTTTCAATTCATCTTAATAAGATGACCATAAGTTGTCAAGTCTTTATTTTTATTACTCTGTCTACTCCAGCATCCTCAGATAGGAGTCAAATTGTTGGCACAGAAACATCCACTTTTCTTGGTCTTGTTCCACTCTGCTTCCAGTATTAGCTTGAGGACGCTATACAGGATTAATCTAAAGGGAGAAAAAAAAGCATTAAGCAAAGCAATAAAGGTAATTAATCTAAGTTTGAAGAGATATTTTCCCCTTCTTCTGCCATTCCTTTGCTACAAATGTGCAAACATTTTTCCCTACAGTGGGTGGCTGAGAGGTGCTATTTGCTTTACTGGAATATTGCTTCCCCCATCATCTCTCCAGTCTATTTGCCCCAGTCTTAAGGGCTGTCGTCAAGGACTGCCTTATATGTTACTGGAGTTCACTGTTGTTTCAGGCTAATCTCGGTTATCAGCTAAAGCCATCAAATCAACCATGTGCAGCTGTGCAGTGAGTCTGGGAGGACCCTGCTCCAAGTCCTTCAGCCTTTTTAATTTTTATCATTTGGTCTTGTTTTGTTCGTGACATATTTATGATCAGTGGGTTGAGATAAGAAGACTTTATGTACACACATGCAAAAATCAGTGCTATACTGTTTTTTCTTTTTTTTTTTTCTTGCAATGATATTTCATTTCAACAAGCTTTTTCTATCTAGCCAGGGTTCTGCTTAATTAGATATTTAAATGACTGGAGCAATGCTGTTTCTTTAACTCCTAACTGCGACAAACACATACGAAACATACTGTTGGCGGCATTTAATCAACAGCAGTCAATTTATCATTTTCACAGTTTTAGTGAGTGGTTATGAATCACTAAAATCACAGGTATTGTAGATGCAGTGTTGTGGCACTATCATTAACAAATATACAGTGCACAGAGGGATGACTTGGTAATTGAGTGGGACTAATAAGAATACATCATTTAGCTGTGTGTGACAAACTGTGCCTCAAAACACAAGCATGGAAAATTCACGTTTTGCTTAATAAATAAATTACACAGCCAATGTATTATACATAATTTGTGTCCTCATGGATTTGAATGATATATAATGCATGGTCCAAGTCATTTATTTATTAAGACTAACTATATATATTGTAGGTGGGGAATTTTAAACTCTAGAGTAAGACCTGCATAGGTAGCTGTTACAACTAGTGAGTTTGATTGGGCAGCAAATGAGGCTGTGCATTTGGGGAGCTGCAAACACAGGGAAGTGTTTCTAATGTTACAAGCTCCAGTGTGTTTATAAACTTCACTTTCCTCCATTAATTTGAGGGATAAGAGGAGTAAAGCTGAAGCTCCACTGGAGAGGTTGGTTCTATGCTACTTAGTTGATGAAGGAAAACAAAATATTTCCTCAATAAAAAGGAAATACTGATTGAGGCAAGTGGCATTGCTGCACTGGGGTAATAACCCACACTTCTTTGTAATGTTTTAGAAGGGTCAGTTCTGCACTTCTGGGCATCTAGGCCTGTTGGCCAATTCAAAGAAAGCAGCAAATAAAAAAAAACTTGCTTCTCTTGTGCATCTTGGAGAAGCAGTGAAAGAATTTTTGACCTGCTGATGCTTTCAAAATAATTTTCAATAGGTGCCCTGAAGTTTTGCAGCTAACGTGCTCTGCAGCTGGCCTATGGCATTTTGTTTCTTGACTTTTGCAGCTCTCCACTTAAACTACTTTTTCGTCTAGATTCCTCTGATTATTTTTTTCCACTGCCTAACAGCTCTCATTTAATTTCAGGAGTATCTGTTTTCTTCTACCTGGTTGACTGAAGTATAGTACCTTGTAAGACCCTTCTCAGAGCTTCTAAATTTAAGCACATTCTGAAAAAGTAATCTTTTAAAATGAAAGAATGTTTTTATTTTAAAATATCATTGCTGCTTTTAACTCCAATTAAAAGGAAAAAATAAGCACTAAATAAATAACTCTTATTAACTAGCATTGAACAACCATTATTTCAGGTTCACATTTGTCAGTATATATAAAGTCAACCACTTCCACCTTGGCTTTCCTCTGAAACATTACCTATAGCCTGCATAAATCTGCATGTAAACAGGTTTTTACAGGGAGACTAGAACGGTCCTCTTCTGACACTGGTGGAAAAGGTTGGCTTGCTAAAAAGAATATGCTGTATGAAACCACTGAAAGTAGCCTTGGTAATCTGCGAGAGGGGGAAGTACTAGCTTTGGGTATACTGTCAAGACTGATTTCTCAGTGGTTAATTTACAAAAACCCAAACCCCACAATAACAGAAACAAACCTTTTCTCCTCTTACTCCAGAACCAAGTCAGTAAATTTGTTGCTTTTTTTTTGCACAACATATTTGTAACTGATTTTGAAACTCTGCCATGACTTAAAATTGCAGAAGCTTTATCCAGATCTGAATTTCTTTGGCGCTGTTGAGGTGTCTGAAATTTCTGTTCTACTTTTGGGGGAAAAAAAAAAAAATACACTCAACCAGATTTAACTCTTTCTTTGCATCAGATTTTGACACAAACTTTAAACAAACTCCCCAAGAGGAAATCCTCTGTGAATTGGCTTCGAGCAAGCCAAGGCTGAGATTCACTCAACAGACAACCTTGAACTAGTACAGACTTCCAGGCAGCAAACAGCGAAAAGTTGATTGTTTCAAGTAAATTCACTTTCACATTTGGGATATTATCATGCTTAGAATTTAAAGTGAACTGAAATAATGAAAGTTGGATAAAGGAAAACCAAAACATTGGAGAACCAGCCTGTCTCTCTGGTCATAGTTTCCTTTTTGGAGCTGCAAAACAATGTGTACCGAGGTTTGAATCCCACCTGATAAGAAAACTTCTGCAACATGTTTGACATTGCCTTGGAAGGTGCTTGCTTAGCTGCTGCTGAGGTCCAAACTGGGTGTATAATGCTTCACATAAGGAGCTCTGGTAGCTGTCAGCTCTCTATTACTTGTTTCATCCTTAAATATCATCCTAGGAAAAGGTTCAGTACAGGTAATTTCTCTTTTTTTTTTGGCCACGAAACTGTGATTACTTCTGCTGAAACTTTTCATAGCTGAAGGGATAGCAGAGACGTGGTAACATCTTACCATGTTCTTGCTCAATGAGCACCACACAAGGGGAAATACCTTTATATCTATGAGAGTATCAGCCTCACATCAAAGATGAAACCAATGAGAAGCTTAAACCTATTGATCCATTGTAGGGTGTGACTAAATGGATAACATGAGTTCCTAACTTCCCAGAAAATAAGAGCACAAGGCCAATGGGAATTTCAGAGTCTGGCTGTATATTGTATGAATCCACGGTGGATGCATGGATTTGTTTTCTTCAACAGGGTTGTACCTTATTTGAGAGCAGGCTTTTCATCTTTTCTGTCTGTGGGGTCAAGGTGATCTTACAGTTGCTTGTGTAGCTGACTTAATTTAAATTCAAATTGAAGCATGACTATATTTGTCAGTAATTCAGT
The DNA here is from genome assembly GCA_013399095.1 of Psophia crepitans. NCBI lineage: Eukaryota > Metazoa > Chordata > Aves > Gruiformes > Psophiidae > Psophia > Psophia crepitans. The sequence continues at coordinate 217,150 of VWZZ01001101.1, forward strand.
ACAGACTACAGCCACTAACTTCCTTCATTTGTCTCATCAGTGCTTTGGTGTCTTTCTTTTGGCCCTACTGCACTCTGTTCTTTCTCTTTACTAGAAAGCCACCAGAGCTGAAGCTTCTAGAGAAATGCTACTAACTAGCAGTTACCTCAAAATCTTTCACTTGAAGAAGAGCCCAAGTGCTACATTTTCACAGCTCCAAGACATGTCAGTGAGAGTATTACACACACTGACCCCTAGTGAAACCAGCCTGGTGATCACAGGTAGCGGAGCTGGATGGTGGGCCACAAAAACCCTGCGCACCTTGGCAATGAATGTGGTCCGTAGGTGAATGACTACAGTGGTCCCAACTGTCTGTGAAAGAAATGAGTGAAAAAGTAGCATGCCAGTAAACTTATTTAATCTTCTTTTCCTGTAATTTTTGGACAGCTTTCAGCAGTGGGGTAGGCTGCATCTGTCAGCTTCCTCCCAACTAAAAGAAAAGAAAATAGTGAGACTCAGGGTAAGACACGGAATTAATTGCAATGTATCATCCCCTCCTTTAATGCTTGTAACAGACCAATGAACACTGAAAGGACTCTTGGTATAATAATGTGTAAAAAAAAAAAAAACCAAAACAAAACAAAACAAACCTGATTAAGGCTGCTGGGTAATAAAATGTCCTTGGTATAATTTGAGTCATTTCTCTTTGCGGTTCTATTATTAACCCTACAAGAGCCAGTGCCTGCATTTTGGTACACTGCCTTGTTAGTCTAGGCTTTCTGATCCCTCAGAATTAAACCTATGCTAACAGGACTGCAAGATAAAAATGCAGGCACAAGGATGGTTAGGCCCCTGTGGCCACTGAGATAAATTAAATAATTTAAATTGACCTAGGGGCCTGTGTGTAGAATAATCCTCCACTTAGATGACCCAGTGATTCTTAACTCATTTCTAAGTCTGTATCCAGTCAATGTGAAAGCGTTAATGTTCCTGTATCACAGTACACTGATTACACTTATCTTTTTCATACCCAATAACCAGAGACAATGATTATATTATTCATAAGATATTTTTACCTGAAGTAATAAAGCATGCAGCTTTAGTTATTATTTCCTAATCTTTTTTTTTTTAACTGTACCTTTTTCTCCAGCCCCAGGGATAACCCTACAATTTATATTAAAAAACATTCTTCCCTTGCACACCTTTCTTTTTTTATCTCTGTCTATGCTAAGCTGGTATAATTGTATCAGCAATGGCGTGTTTATGCGAGCATTCTTGTACCTTTTGGTGAACACTATCCCTGCAGGGTTGGCTGAAACGTCCTTTCTTTTTAAATTGAAAAATAAAATTGGAGAGGGTTAATGTGGGAGAAAGAGGCTTATATCGGCACATCTTCTCTTACCTTAATCAGGTAATACACAAGGCAAAAATAGTCTGACATGTCCGCAAACAGTTACTGTGCTGCCCTGCCATATGCTGCCCTAGTGTTCCAGATGGACTGAGAATCTGTGAAAGTCATGTTTCATGAGCATTCCCTTCAGGCTCCCGGGAACCTCCAGGACACAGCTGGAGAGATGTATGCGCACACCAGTGCGGCAGCGCGGGGGTGCATGTGTGTACGTGTGTGAGAGAGAAAGAGCATAGACGTTTGGTAGCAACAAGACTGGTTTAAATAATTCTTGAGACAACTGAAGAAAGGGGGGCTGGGGGGGGGGAAATCTTGCATTTGACTTCACATGGCATGCCAAGAAAATTTCTGAGTGGGATTTCTAGAACTCATTTGTCCTCAAATTCACCGACTTGCGAGACTGTCTTTGTTATTTCATTTGGAGGGGAGACTCCACATTTTATGCCATGGAAAGATGGTATAAACGTACAGGCAAGTGATGAATGGATCTAATCCCTGCCCCAAATAATCAGACAGGAAAATAATTGTTTTCCTCTATCTTTGCTCTCTAGTGTCCTCTGTGGTAAAAGTACTTCTGACCCAAAAGCTGAAGGCAAGCAGAAAGCTCCCAACCTTTCTGCAAGGGCATCAGTAAAATTTGGGTTTACATTTAAATAGCAACATCTCAGAGTTTTTATCTCCTCAGACTTTCAGTTGTGTTTTAATGTGCTAATTAACATTCTTGAATAAGACCACTGCAGGAAGATTTTTATCTGGGCACAGATATTTGAATGTAAGTTGTATTTAACATGATAACTAAGAGCTGTTTCTTCTGTTAATATCTACAAATGACTGAGTTAGAATTAGCTAAAACATGGCTAGGAACCTGACCATCAATCTGTGTGTCCCTGGGAGCATGTGCCAAAGAGGTTAAGCCAACCCTTAGTGCACGCCCACTTCTTTAGATGCTGTAGCTCCCATCTCTGCTCGCTCTGCAGGTGCCCCAAGGAGGTCTGCTTTACTCCCAGCAGGACTTTTTCCTTTTGCTGGTTTTCTTCCTTCTTCTCATGTCTGAGAGCTCGAACTCCATCTTTGCCTTTCAGCAGGAGGCCAGCAAGTCAGGGGAAGGTGTACTCCTCCATCTGCCTTCCCCTCCCAGCCGAGCTGCAAGACGAGGCAAGTGAAACCCTAGTTTTATCCTAGGTGATCCCACATGTAACTGTGGGAGTGCTCGGCTGCTGCTGTACATAACCATGTTTCTAAGTACAGGGTTACCTTCCCTTTCATCTAAAGTTACAGGCAGAGGACCATCTCTAAGAAGCTATAGACATGATAGGAAGATGCCCAACTTTTCCACTATGGTTAAGCTCGTGATTATTTCCTGTGAAGTGCTCAGTGATGTTTGTGAGGTTATGTTCAACATGGGTGGCCTGATTGACCACTGCAAGTTTTTGTATAAACTGCAGAAAAAAAAGTGAAATCCTGCCCTGAAAGATAGTTGTTGCCTTCCCGAATTAAAAAAAAAATAGAATAAATCTATTAAAATACATCACTTAGAATAACCACTTTCGGTTTCTATCATGCAGAGGTATTCACAAAGCTCATATGCATGGGTGGAAGGTGACTCTCGGACCTTTGTAGATAAAAATGCTTCTGTGTACAGAGATTTTATATATTTTTACTTGGCAATGAGCCCACACACCCAAATTTGCACTAAAAATAACCAACTCTGGTTTTAGGTGGCACTGAGAGAGCCCTGCGTGCTCTGTGACCTCCCCTCCTTTGCTGGGAGGACTGTGCTGTTGGCCATGACAGCTCATGTGGGAAACAGCCTAAAGCGAGAAAACAAAAACACCCCATAAAAGCCTTAGTTCAGAGCTGGGATTGGGGTCAGATGGGAAAAGCTCAGTCAATGAGACAGAGGCTTGTGAAAGAACTCTGCATGTTGGCATTTGTTTTGGCTGCCCTGGCCCTCAGGGCATCCACAGTCCTACCTGGTCCTGCGCACTCCCCAGTGCTCCCCACATCTACCCACAGCCCAGGACCCCATCTCAGCCCCCCAGGGCAGCCAGCCGCTGCCCCAGCAATGCCGCAGCAGGGCTTGTCTCCAGCTGCCCACATCCCTGCTCTGCCCTGCCATGGGCCCCTAAGCCAGCCCACTCAGAGTCCCACGTCCTGGTCTGTCCTCGGCCCGTCCCCAGGGAGGTGCCTGGTGCCCAGGGCTGGGGCCGCCCAGTCCCCTCAGCTGCCTACTCCTGGATGGGGGGTGGAACTGGCCCTGGCTGCCACATCCTGCCCTGACAGACCCCCACAGGGAGCCCCCGCCACTCCCAGCACCCGAGGGAGTCCTGATGTTGGTGGACACCCCTCCTCCACATACACACACTTGAATTAATTTATCTTTAATTCTGTACAAAATCAACACGTGCTCGCACGCAGATATTACCAGCTGACATAGGAACGGAAAGATAATATCCTGACCGTTTGTTTCTGTAACTTGATCATATAAACAGGGATATTATTTTAAAACTAAAAAAAAAACCACACAAAAAATCCCACGAAAGAAAAAATCAATGCAATTTTCCATTTGATCTCATCAGAGAGGAAAAGGCCTCGGCCTCATCCACAGCAAGCTTTGCCCCCTGTAAGGCACCGCAGCCTCTGCCTTCCTTCCCTTCTTCCAGGGGTATAAATTAATATCTCATCATTGACCATAATATGCCCTGTAACTGTGTTTATTATTACTGCATATTTTAGGCAGGTGGTAAGTATTGGCACTTTTTATTATGCTGATAAACAACGTCGGACTGCCAGGTGAAATGTGTTGTTGGGGTGATTTCTCACCTCCCCGCAGCCTCCTGAGGATTTCAGCGGGTGCTGAGGGAGCGAGCAGCCCCAGCGGGGCCCCAGTCCCAGCCCTGCTCCCCTCCTCTGCGAGGATCAGCTCAGGGTGGTCACCCCTTTCCCATCCAGGCGTTCAAGGGAGGTGAAGCCACAACAATGTGGTAGCTTTTAGAAAATCGAGCACAAATGCAGGCGTCTTCCCTTGCCTCCGGCCCTCGTTGCCGTCGCAAGTGTCTGCTGCTCTCTCAGATCCTTTTCATTTACTCTGCAGCCACCTTGGCAGCTCTGGTCCCTGCTCTCCTGAGCTGTTGCTGTTTCTGAGACCTCAAGTGGGAGCCTGGCGTGGGCTGGCCAGGGTACATGGATATATTTGGCTATTTAGAGAAAAATCCTTAGGCGCACATACCCGCTGCTGCTTACATGATGCTGCCTGACATGTATCAGGTTCACACATAGTGCTCACACATACGTGATATTGCCTCATATGTATCAGAGGCTTTCCTCAAGTGTCTTTCAATCTCTGCTCTCGCAGCATCGCATCTACTTACCAGCTTTGCTCCTCAGACACCTTGCAGCATGCCGCAGAAGGTGTGTGTGTATCCGTGCAGCGTGTCTGCGTGGAGCGCTGTGGGGAGATTCCTGAGCGAGGTTCAGACACCTGGGAGCAAATTCACCTTGATGGTGCTGGCGGCACTAACACAGTTACGTTGCTTCCAGTACATAAATTAGCTTGGCTATGTTTTCAAAGCATGCATTATATATACAAGTGTACAGAGTCCTGTCTGGCAAGAACAGAAGCCATTTTTCCTCTGCAACCCTCTTGTCCAACTAGAGATGAATGTAAAGAATTATAAGCAACTTATTTATAGATCCATTGTTTTCACACCTGCAAACCCTAGGCACTAAGTGAAAAAAAAATAGTAAAAGAATATTGGTTTACAACTTTACTTAAATACTCAAAAGCTAGCAAATGCCAAAATTTGGGTTATGGATGCCTCTTTGTTCATTGGATGGCATTGTGTGTATATAGGCATTCGTTACTGAAGCGTGCCATTTTTTCCCTGCTTTTACAGGTTGAATCTGAGTTCTCTAATCAAAAGGGCTGCAGTACGGATGTAGTGAATGAGTTAAAAGGTCACAGGAAAGAAATGCTGATAATATGATAACGGACTTTTGTTTAGACTTATCTTAGCAAGACTGATTTTGGTTTCCATGGAGGGATCACCCTGTGTTTTCTTTCTTTTTTTTTCTTGATGTCCATTAGAAAACGGTCAAGTAACTTCGAATTAAAAACTGTTGTAAATGGAATGTAATGCTGATTTTGTCTGCTGCATCTATTTCTGTGGCATTTCAGATTTCTTTTCTTTAATGAGATATACCATCTACTGTCACTGTTCAGGTGGGTAAAGGAGAATTCACAGCGTTATGTGGGACACTTAATTTCCAGGTCACCTGGCCTTGTTTGAAGATAGAAGACTTCCTTTAGTGCTCATCCATACCAACCACTTCTGTTTCAGTGGCTACAGCTGTAGCTGTCAATTTTTCAAGTGACAGTTCTTTGAATAATAAAAGTTTGGAATTTACCAAGTATAATATTGAGAAAGGGATGATGCACTACAGTGGCTTGTGTAGGTTCATTTGATAGTGCTGTACAAGTAACCCTGAACAAAGCGAGCAAAGGGAAAGGGCATGGCAACAGGTTTGGAGTGGGCTATATTATGTCTGTATTACGTAGCCTTTTTAGTGGAGATTTGCTGGGTTTGCAAGCCTCTGTGCAGAAGTGAAGCTGCATACTGTTTTCCTGGAACAACAAAGTACAGTAATAATCTCCACTGACCACAAAAAATGGTGAGGCCCTTATGTCATATGATGTGCTAGTTAAAAACCTAGAAATCAAATCCAGTTCTAAGTCTTAGGTCTTTTCATTACTGGGGGAATTCTGCATTGTGCTCCATCTGGGCATGCTGCCTGCTTCGGGGAGGAGGAACTGATCTCTACTACTATTATGTCACCTCATAGTGCTTGTCCATTGGTATTATGGAGACATTCTGGTGAGGGATGCAGTACCCTGAATGTGAAATTCCCTGATAACTGGGTGGCTAAAAGCTAGATCTGGATTTTGATGCCAACGGCCATCTCTATTTAAAATGCAAGATAAATTAATCTCCTCCCCCAACATTATCAGAATCCCACAGATGGTGTTATTATAAATAAGTTCTGTTTATCTAAAAGTATTAGCATTTCACTCTAGGAGGAATGGTTTTTGTCATATGTGGTTCAGATCTTTATAGATGCTAGGGGTTTCTTTTGCCTCCAGCAGGATGAATATACAAATATATATATATACCTGTTTTACTGGCATTTATGATCTCTTCTAGTCTGCTATTTGTGAATATTTAGCTGAGCAACTGAAGTTATGGAAGGAAAAATTGTTATTCATAATTGTGCAAAGAACATTCACAAGAATCATTTAAGCTAAAGCTATCATAGCCACACTTATTATCCTAGGCTGATAATTAAAACTGGAGACATAGAATGAGCTCATTGCAGAGGAACATAAGGGTTAAGAAATCATTGTAAGTATGAGGAGTTGGGGTAGGTAGTTTGGGCGAAGGTGGAGTTGGTAATGAAAAAACCCCCTGAAAGAAACCAAGCTACAATCAATTTTTAGACACTTCTGTAAAGAAAATGAGGTAATCCAATCAAGGAATGCAAACAGAGCCATTTGGTTAGATGACCAATTACATTGGGGCAACAGTGACTCATTAATATTTGTGCCATATGTTTATGAAGAGTCTAAGGGCTACATTAAGCAAACTTGAAGCAACTGGGGCTTAACAGGTAACTCATGGAGGAAAAAAAAAAGAAGGCCTGGAGAAATGATTAACTTTATTCACTGGGAATGGTATGCCTCCCTTTCCGAACAAAGTCATACTCAATGTCCTTGCCCTACTATATTAATGATGGGCTTTGTCTTAGTGTCTATATTTTGCTCTGAATCATTTTGGATAACTCAGGTTGATGAGCTTTCTGTTTTTCCTTGAAACATAGTCTGTGTTCCCTAAATGAAAGGAAATGTAAAGCTCTTTACATTTATGCAGTCATTAATTAACCTGCAACAACTTAGTGGCACCAAGGGACTGAGTGTGTTAAAAATAGACATTGAAGTCAATGACAACTTTGACTAACTTTTCTGGGTTTTTTTTGTCACTAAAGCACTTAGCTGTATTTAGTTGAACTGGCTACCTGAAGTCATAATGATGTACTGTCATATATTAAGACCGTCAAGGTTTCCTTTGGTCATATGCTTGTTGTTCTCTTAGTCCACTTCACATTTAATGCCCTGTAATGTACTTTTGCTCCAGGTCTTAAACCAATTCTAAGCAGCAAAGTGTTTTAGAAAAGGCCTGTGTTGATCAGTGAATCGGGGATGGGAAAACTGCTTTCTTTGTTCCTGGTAGTTTACTTCCCCTTTGGAGCTGAAAGTACTGAGCTGGAGAATAGAATAGAATAGAATAGAATAGAATCA
>VWZZ01001101.1:225294-238916 GCA_013399095.1 Psophia crepitans
AAAAAAGGCCTGTCCAGATAGTGAGAATTAAAGTTGAGTTCCTCACTGAAAAGCCTGCTGGTATGTTGATAGGCATCAAACACAACTGGAACTCCACAGGGTTGTTCCCACCTTCAGAGCAGACTGGAGGCACAGTTCTGGGCAACTTACTTCACTTTGGGTCTGCCAGTAGTGGCATCACAATTTTTGAAGAAGAGGAGGCTGTGAAGGGCCCTTCAATACAAGAAGGACATTGAGCTGCTGGAGCGTGTCCAGAGAAGGGCAACAAAACTGGTGAAGGGACTGGAAAAGAAATCTTATGGGGAGTGACTGAGGGAACTGGGGCTTTTTAGCCTGGAGGAGGCTGAGGGGAGACCTGATCCCTCTCTACAACTACGTGAAAGTAGGTTATAGTGAGGAGGGTGTCGGTCTCTTCTCCCAAGTGGCTAGCGACAGGACGAGAGGGAATGGCCTCCAGTTGTGTCAGGACAGCTTCAGATTGGACATTAGGAAGAACTTCTTCACGGAAAGAGTAGTGAGGCATTGGAACAGGCTCCCCAGAGAGATGGTTGAGTTGTCGTCCCTGGAGATCTTCAAAAAACGCATAGATGCGGCGCTCCAGGACATGGTCTAGTTGGCACAGTGGTGTTAGGTTGACAGTTGGACTTGATGATCTCAGAGGTCCTTTCCAACCTTAGTGATTCTATGATTCTATGATTCTATGATTCTATGATTCTAAGTTCAAACCATGCTTGTGGTCATGATGTTTGGTGTGGTCAGATAGTTTGGTGTTCAAAGGGACAGAGGGTCATGGGTGACCCATGGGTGCAGAGAGCTTTTTAGGAAAGGGAATTTTCCTCGTACAGACAATCCAGGGTCAAATGTTGAAGTTGAAAGTACCAGCCAGCAAAGCAATTCTGTTTCAGGGATTTACACTTTCATTTGCTATCATCATGACTTGGGGAGGGGGAGAAGCTGTGTGACTAAATATCTCTTTAGACACTTGTGTTTGACAGTTTAAACCTCACAGCTCTTGTTTGATGCTAGAGACGCCCTCATATTTCTTATGTAGATTTTTGGCTATTCTTTCTGTACCGTATGCAAAATCAGCTCGTTTGTTAACATGGTGCTCTGAGCTTATCCTGTGCTTAAGCCCTAGCAGGACTCACACACTGTATCTGTAGCTAGGATTTAATATGGTAGGCATGCTTTGAATGCATTATACTTCTCAGAAAATATAATATGAAGCTAATTATTCTTCTTATACCTTAATTAATAGAGGCTGTTTAGACCAGTCACCTAGGATGTGAGAGAGTCAAACTGCTCTGGTAAAGGAAGGATTTGAAACTTGATTTCTTACTTGTTTCTTGGACATCTAGGGAATACTACTTGGCTCCAAATCCCAAGGGGAGAGAAATGCTAAAGCTTCAGCATAGAGCCAACCCCTTAAATTTGTTTGAAGAGCAGGTCTTATGCCACTTCTTTTGCTTATGAGGAAAATTCACCTAAGCTCTCTTAGATTCTGTGTGGACCATGACATCTTTGAATACTCTCTGCAGTTGGCTGCTGGCACCTGACACATAGCTGGCATTTCTATTATGTGCCAAGGCTAATGGCAAAAATGGCAAAGCTGAAGTTTACAGTGCTGAGTCTAACCACTTTTGTGAATCCAGCCCAATTTGTGGGTTGGTTTTTTTCGTGGTTTTTTTGTTTGTTTGTTTTTTGTTTTTTTTTCCTAGAGCTTTGTGGGTTTTTTTGACTCCTGGTGTTTTCCCCCTCCACTACAGACTTCCTCTGTTCTAAATGTATTTCACAGTCTAACTGACTTTATTCCTAGGAAAACTAGGAATCAGTCGACATTTTCATTTCTTCTTAAGGTGAAATAATGCACCACCATACCTTAAGTCCTGTACCCTCATCCCAGCCTCATGACTGTAACTTTTTTTCCTGCCCTAAAGAATAATGCCTTAGCGCTGACACACTTCAATCCACCAGATGTCAGCTGTACAGACTTTCTGCAAAGTGAGATCATGCTCTCCCAGGCCTGTTGTGTGAGTCAGCTGAAAGGACTCTGCAGTGCTGGTGGGGAGGGAAGGGCCTTATTTGCATTCTGCGACCAAGTTGCTTTCTTCCTAATTGAGACAGGGGAAAGTTTTACTTTGTCTTCATTGTTGCAAAGTAGAGGACAGGGGAAAAAGTTGATTAGAATCTCCTATGTACGGTGTTTTGGCCCTGACTAGTCTACCAAATAAGAAGCAAAAGGTAATTTTTTTCTTTTAAATGTGTCTTAATTTCCATCATGTTTCTGTAAAACAGCGGAAGCTGAAGTAAAAAAGATAAACCGCTAACAAATAATGTGATTTTTATCATTATCCATAAATAACAATATATTGATCGATTATTTTTGGTTTATATAAAGGCAGTTGACTGAGAGTTCAGGCACAACAGCAATCATTATAAAGTACAGAGACTTTAATAGCTCAGCATCTGAAAAAGTACTCCAGCAGAAAGTTCCTCAGGGCAGCAGTCTGCCTCCGTAGCCTCCTCGGGAAAAGCCAAGAACAACAGCAAGGTTTTGCGGCATGGCTTGAAGGTCAATAAATCTTGGCTCTGCTAAACCAAGGAGGGAAATAAAAAATCTGGAACCAAGAACGCCTCACATCAACTGTCCCGTGGCCGAGCTTGCTCTCAGGTAATTCAGGTGTCTGTCAGTCAAGACAACTCCGCTGGACAGATCCCTGGATCTGTTGCTAAAGGGGAAGGTTGTTGCTAAAGATACGCAGATCCAAATTATTTAGGGACTCAGACCTCAAAGTCAGTACTTAAAACAGTTCCACTAACTGGAAGGTGGCACAGAAAGGCAAGCAGGAGGCATGACAGCGGCTGAAGGAAAAGGCAGAATGACCACAGAGGCATGTGTAGTAGCATGCACTAGCAACACTGCTCCTCACTGCAAAGCTGCATCAGGAGCTAGGTGCTGGTTGTGATCAGCACAGTGGACCTGGAACAGAAAGATTTTGGTGAGCGAAGCTGTGGCTCTCAAAGTTTTTCTGAGCGGTGAGGTGTGCACTGCCGTTGAGAAGGCCCTCTCAGGCTGCAGAACAGACTAACAACAACTGAATCGGGTTAAAGCATGCCACTGCAGTTGAGTAGGCTGTGTGCTTCCTGCATCACTTGCCTGCAGAGCCCAAGTCATCTTTCTAGACAGAATTTCCATTTACACAGCATGTAAGAGTGGAGATGGCAGTAAGCTTTGTAGGATGGGGCAATATGGGACTTCTCTGTGTAAAAGGCTGCTCATCAGTTGCTAGTGATTGACTGGCACTGTTGGAGCAGAGGTAGGCAAAACTCCTTGAGCAATTCTATCTGCTTCCCTAGAGACCTTGAGAGCCGTCCGCTTCAGAGCTTCAGGCTGGTGGCAAGGTCTGTTCTGCTGTGTTTACAACAAGCTCTTTTTTGCACACACAGTATTTTCCCCCAAACCAACATATTAAGTCAGATGGGATCAGTTTTTGTCTGAACCGGTGGGGAAGAGTGCGCATTTAGAACAGCTGCAAGTGAACTAAACGCTAGCTGGAAATGGTCAGGCAACAGTCCAAACTAACATTAGAACAACAGAGAAGGTGAAGCAAAGTGCTTATTTTTTGCTGAATCAATAGCTGTGTCCAGGTTAACTTCAAGGTGTTGCTTACTTCATTGCTGTGCATCACATAATTAATTTTTTCTGCATTTGGAGACCCAATTTGTGCAGCAGGCTTCCCACTGAGGCTTCACCTAGGTTTTAGTTTAATTTAGCTAGAGGGTTGGTGGTTTTTGTGTGTGCTTGCTTCCCCTCCCTATGCTTCTAAATCTAACTCCTCATCGGGAAAACAAGGAAGCATTGCGGTTAAAAGCCTAATGGAGAAGCTGGCTCTGGTACGCAATATTCTCACCCCTCGAGAAATCTTGGAAATGGTGCATGTCTACGGTAACTAATGCAGCCTTTGTAATGATAAATTTATTCCTTCGTTTGCAAGCAAAATTGATGCACATTGCTGGGTCTTGATGACCTCTGCTTTTTTTCTGTCAGTTTTCCCCCGTTTGTGTAACATTGTGCAAGTTTGGAAAGAACTTAGAGCTTTTCAGGACTAAAGGATTCAAGCAGGCACATCTCCAGCTTTTCTATTTGACACAAACAAACAAGAAAAAGAAATCCATTATACACTGCTTTGTATGGGAATGATTTGAGCTACTCAGCAGTCCTGCTTCAAACTCTTTCCTTAAAAAGGTAAGTAACTACTGCTCCACTCAGCCTCAGGTTTCCAGCATAAAGGCTGGATTGAAAAAACAAGGCACTGGAAAGTAAGACAGGTAGATGTAGGCAATATATTAAGCTTGAGAAACTTTGTTAGCTATCATGCCCCATGCTGTTGCATATTATTATTAGTTGCAAAGTAGCATGGCTTGAGTGTTATTACTGCACATTAAAGAACACTTCGCTTATAATTATGGAATAAGGAGAAGTGCTTGCAACTTACTTATCAAACATTTGCTCTGCGCACACAAGAGTTTCTTTTTTTTTTTCATTTTCTTCATTTAAAACCCAGCTGCAAACAGCCTACTTTCTTTTGCAGCTACCTAGTACCTTGTGATTTCAAGGTGCTGGTAAAGAAGGAAAAAACCCCCACATCTTAAAGTCTAGTTTTAATTAAAATGCATTACACTATTGTGAATAAGAATACTGAATTGAGCAAAGGTTCAAAATATTTTTCAGTTTAATTAGAGACTTGGTGATTGAGGAACTGAAAAGAACTCTATCATTTTTAAGAGCATTTAAGACACTCCTGAAAGAGTATGGGGAGGGAATTCCTTGGGTCAGCAGGCCTACCTTCTTTCTGTTGTAGACAATCACATCAATAATAAATTCAGCCAGTCTCACACAAAAACTGGTCTTGATTTTTCCCCCACTGCTCCTATTGCAAGAGTTTTTCAAGCTCTTATTCTTCTTTTTTAACAGCAAGAGAGCAATTAATGGCAGTTCTGCAAATTGAATGACTTCCATCTTTGGCACAGCGAATATTGCATAAGAAGTGTGAGTTATTAATGATAGTATGTGGCTGTTACCTAAGACAGTAGATCTTCAAGTTCGTTAAAAATGAAGCAACTGTCAGGGTCTCCATTTTGTATATGGGGAATAAAAGCTTTGCGGAGTGAGATGATGTACTCAAGGTCATCTCAGTCAACTAATAGCAGAGCTGGGATTAGAGGCAAATCTGTGCAGTTCCAAGCCGCTGTGTTATCCAGTAGATCACACTGACTTCCCCTAGGGTTAGAGAGGGATCCCTTGATTGGTGATAACTGTGTTAACTACTGAGGCCGGGATTTCTTAAAGAACCTCAGGGCTTAAAATGCACATCTCCTGTACGGAGCGGTGCAAGGGTATCACAAGCTGACCCTGTAAATCCTGAAATATCCTGTTGTGCTTATTTTTTTCCTCAAAGATGCAAGCTGTAACAGCTCTATCTCCCCATCCCGTTTTTATTAAATGTATATGCATAGGAGATGATGCTCTGCCCCCTTTTTGAGGCCATTCAATTAAGCTTATAATTAGAGATTTGCTGTTGCAGGAGAGAAAGAGTTAGTTACGATACTGTCTCAGCTGAGCTCCACTGAACTAAGAGCAACACAGACACAGTCAGATATGATTCCTTCTGGAAACGGTTTACTGCCTGAACAGCAGAGTCCAAGGGTGGCAGTGAGGCACAGAAAAACGATACGACTTGTGTCATCTGTAATGGACTTGGAACAGACCCGAGAGTGGTTTCTGCTCCATGACTCGGCTACAAGCCTTCCTCAAGGGGGATACTTCTGTGTGGTTTTACACTTGCAGTTTTAGAAACATTTAAGAGCAGATATCTAAAACCTCTTTTGTGCTCACGGTTTGTAGATAAAAGCAGTCCCAGGTTTAATTTTGCTTCCTGAAGTCTCTGTGGGTGTTGTTTGGGGCATTTGGATCTCTAAGTGCTTATTTAAAACTTCAGAATGGATGCCAAAACTATTCTGGCAACAGCTTAGCACCAGAGGCAGAGCTCTTGTCCTCTGCTGAGCAGCTCGTAGTTGGACAGAGCAGTCCTCCGAAGTGAGAGGAGCGGGCAGGAGGGAATGGCAAAGCAAGGGGAAGGTGGGAGCTGCCTGGCTGCCGCCGCAGGGTGCCTGAGGCTTGCTCAGTGTCCAAGCCCGCTGCGACTGCCTGCTGCAGCCTCACCTGAGTCAGTGCTTCCCTGCTTGTATGAGCTCAGTTAACTCCTGCCGGGGCAATCCTAATTACCTGTGACAGAAAGCAATGGGAAAAAGGGAGCCACCTCCTCAGCTGATAAAAGCTAACCCCCCTGCCCGAGGTCTCCTCTCTGAGTGCAGTATTGTTCTGCTTTGCTCTGTTTCCCATGAGAATGTCCTCGCGTTCTGCGGAGGAGCAGATTGTAGGATGGACAACCCAGGCAATGTAACATGTTTTTGTCTGGCTTTTGTCTCATGCATTTGGTTGCTTGGGGTTTTTTTTTGTTTTTTTTTGTTTTGTTCATATTTTTTAACTGAAATGCTTACCACTCTGAGGGAGGTGAAAAGCTGAGTTTGATGGTAGCTACGCTGTATAACTTGGAACTAGCAAGGAGCCATGGTTTCTAAGTAGCACAGTTTCACTGCCCTCAGTATTGTGACTTCCAGTAGAAAAGTAATATGCCGTTTATTCACAGTTTTTTAACCTTTCATGTCATAGTGATCCGCCAGCCCTTGAACTGCAGATGAGTCATGTACCTTGAATATCAGGGTAAACGTAGAAACAAAGACATGCTTGTACACACGCACACATGTATTACTTACAACTTCAAAGCCTTGAAATTCTTCTGTTAAAAAAAGTAAAAGAACAAAAATCACATTTCTACACCTTTGAAACTTCTCCATAAGCAGATATACCAGCTCCAAGCTTGTTTTTTTTCTTTAAGTCAGAACACAAAAGGAAAGGTATTGTAAGAGTACTGTTGTTCTGCACCAGAGTTTAAAAGAGCTGTTGTGTTGAGAAAAAATAAGTTCTAGACGAGTTTCCAGATCCTTATATTCTCAGAAGGTGCCTATCATTAATGGACAATTAAATATCTTTGAATTTAAATATAAACCTTACTTTTAAAATGGCTGCATCCAAACACTCCCTTTAAATGTCTTTTGATTGTGGTGTTTCAAAATCCTGAGACTGGACTGAAATCTTCTATCACGTTCTCATTTGTAATTAAAATATTGCCCTACATATGGTGCTGTAGTTATAACTCTGGTCTGTCTCCAAATTTTAATTGCCTCTTAGATTTCCTAATCTCTTTATTTCTATGTAATTCAATGTATATCATTCAGTAAATGAAAAGGTATGGTTAGAACTAAGAAGAAACTTACCTTGAATTACAATAAAGACATTTTTCTATTCAAATAGTATCCATGACCAGACAGTGATATGCTCAAATTTATTGATTATTTTAGAGAACTCTAGCACCATGTGCAATGCTTTGAAGTTTGATGTCCATTGTCATCTTTACCAGCAACACTCATCCAGTTGTGCAGAAAGCTAAAAGGAAAGGACAATTAAAGGGACTGGAGCCAAATATCTTCAAAGACAAAGTCATATTTTTTGTTTTTGCAATATTCAACTAGCTATACATTTTGGCAATGCATTAATCAATAATCTAGTAAGTGACAGAAATGCTGTAATTAATAAGTAATTTCTAATATTAAAAATAAATTTGGCTTATTTGTGTGACAGTGAATAACTCCTAATGTCAATTTTCAAGAAATATGTGAAAGGAGAATTTATAGTAGAAAGTCCACCCTGTTTTGTAAGGAAAACAGATGTTCATTAATAAACAGGCTGACCACAGAGCACTGGAACTACCATCTGGATGGGAAGTTATACAGGATTTCCCCCCCCCCTTTTAACAATTTAGTCAGTGAAGTTCTGGTAGGGATCAGGTGATTTTGTGTGGGATTTTTTTTTTGTAATAGCATGTTTGGAAATACGTTAATCTTTTCTTTCCTTCACATAATTTTGTACTTCATGCCTTTAAACAACTTAATAAAAAGAGTGAACTATAAAGCATTCCGGAAAGTTCTGGAAATGGGGGGGAGGGGGAAAGAGTAGTTAGCTGTGGTAGCATCTCTTATTTCTCTTTGCAAAACTGCTGGTGGTGTACAATGTTTTCTGCATTTTTCCACCTCAGCCGTCGTATGCGGAGATTGCCATGTGTGTGCTCGTGCTCTTTGTTGGCAGGATTGCAGCAGCACCTAGAAATACCAGGCAAAATCACCCCCCTCTGTGCTCCGTTCTGCATCTGTGTGTAAGGAAAGGGTGTCCTCACCCCTAAAGGATTTGCCACCTGAGACTGCCCTCCTGTAGGCAGCGATGTTCCTGGCTATTCAACTGTGATAACAGTGACATGCAAGTATCTTTTTAGGTGCATGACGTAATAATCGTCATCATGTGCGACCTACGTGCATACAATGTACTATCATCCTTATTTTAGATATGGAAAAATGAGATTCCAGAGAGTGCCAAGAATTAAAAGCCACACGTCTTTATTCCTGTGTGAGAGTCTTGGTGCACAATAACGCTTTTCTTTTTCAACTCAGTGTATATTTTAAGACCTTCTGGGGTTCCTGCTTCTCCTTGCCCACTTGTAAAATGGGTACGGAAAGGCATATCCAACCGCTGGGGTGCTGGCAGGCTTTGCCCTGCTGTGCAGATCTCTGAGATAGTGGGATGAGAGAGCGGGATATTTTATCACACAGCGCCAATGTTTCCACAATGTTTCCTGTGGCTGGTGCAAGGGAGTAACACTACATATGTCAGATCAAGCAAGGTGCTCTTGTTGGCAGATAATTACAAGCACTTACTAAGTAATTAATGTGCTTGGACTTCACTTAATATTTGTATACCTTCTCCAGTCTGTTTTACTACATGCTATCAAGACTCCTAAATACTTTCTTAGCAACCAAAACAAGAAATGTCTTGATATTAAGTGTGTTACCTATTCTGTAGTCACTACTGGCTGCCAACAATTCATCAGTGCACCGCTTATTAATTTTCTGCAATGTACTGTTTATTGATATTGCTTTTATTGTGGTACCTCACCTCAGCCATGAAGGGAGGACATGCACCTTCATCTCGAGCTAATGGCATTGCTGCCAATGCTGCAGGGAGGCTGAAGAGCAATGTGACTAATAAAACACAACCAATAAAAATATGAAGGAAAAAATGTCCCTACTAGTAAGAAATGCATATTCCAAGTGCTTGCACAGCGCCTGGGGCTGTTAATCATCACTCCATGGGCACCCCTAAACAACTCTAAACAACAGTTAGAAAAGGATCAGATGGCTGTTTAGGGGACTCAGTAGAGTGGTATTTGTTTGACTGGCAGGTAGCCATGCTTGTAAGGTGCACTGTGAATAACAACAGTGCCTGAAACTTGAAGATGAAGGTTTTTACTCATACAGTGTCTTTAGGACTCTTTTCCACCTTGTGCAAGGAGACGAAGGAAGAGCTGGGCTTAAAGGACGCTGGCTCATTACAGGCAGCGGTGGGGCCTCCCGAGCAGCCCTCCATAAAGAGCAAGCTGGAATTGGCCACTCCAAGCAGTTTACCTGGACCAGCTTCTCCTGAGGGGAAAAAAAAATAATCTGTTTGTACCACTGATTAATAGTTCTTTCCTCACGGTTTTTCACCTGCATTTGTCACAGAGGAAGGGTTGTGAACATCCTTTCCTCCTCTCCAAGTGCGTATGTAAACTTTCCTCTCATCTCCAATCCATTAATCATAAGGACTTTTGTTATGTGGGTTTCTCCTCCTCCCCTTCCCCTTCTGAATTCATCCCCCTGACGTCCCTTTCCCTTGACCGCCCTGCCAAGGGGCCGTGCTGCCTGTGGAGGTGGCCCAGGAGCTGCTGCATTCAAGGTACCCTGTGGGTGCCCAGGGTAGCTCACCGCCTGAAGCTGGACGCTCCACGTGCCAAGGAAGCAGAGGTCTGCTGTTGACTTGGCTTTCCAGCCTGGTTCTCCAGCACTCTGGCACTGTGGGGTTGACTTGGCCAGTATCTATGATTTTGCAGGAAGTAAAAAAAAAATTGCATGTAATCATCATCAGTCATTCATTATCAGCCCCTCTCAGCCTGCTGCTGGGCAAAGCTTTCTCCTCTGCTCGCTTCCCTCGTGCTGATTGCTTCAGTTATTTATTTATTTATTTATTTATATTTTTTCCAGAACTTTGCCACACTTGGAAAGTGAAGCTGGATGGTAATAGTTGAGGTGGTTTGCCAACACCCAGTTGCCCTTGCCTTTCGTAAAAAAGCTGGTTGACTGCTGGTGAGCCACATTTATTGAGTTACTCGGACACAAAACTGTGGAATTTACTGAGTTTTAGCAAGAGGCATGAACACACACTGGTACGGTCTTTGGTAGGGAGCAGTAATCTGTGCACATACCTGAGATCCCTAATGGCATCCCACAGCCTGATCTGAAGCCCATGCCAAGAGATCTGGCATCACCCATGCAGCTAGGAGCCTATCTGCACTGTGTGCATGCCTTCAGTGGTAGCGGGGACATAAAGCTTATTGGATTTTTACCCAAGCTCAAATGAGCAGTGAGACGCGAGTGTTTCAAATGCTTCTTAGGAAGGACTGAATTTTTTAAAAGATCAGCGATTCCAATTCACATAAGTGTCCAGGGGCTTGGAGACTCAGCCAAACTTTTGTGAATTACAAATACTGAGGGATTAGGCTTTCCTGAGACTTTTTCCTAATGCTTCCTGGTTTGAGGGAGGTTTTTTGGCAGGTATTTCTCTCTGTTGATTCACAGGCCCAAAACCGTTGGGAGTACTCATATAGGAATACAAAGTCATTTTTTAATACTGTGTTTACTAGGTCTGTTCCAAGTGGGAATAAGTAATGTAGTGTTTAAAATGACAACAGGAAAGATCATTACATTTGCAGTAGGATTCTCAGTGTTGCTAGTGAAGGCAAGGCTCTAGACCTAGGCCCTTAGAAATTTCTCAGTGCCCATGTCTATCTGATGAAGCCTCACCAACCTTCCCGGAACTGCAGCAGCTTTGTTGCCAAAACCTGGAAGCAGTAAGGTTTCCCCATCACCTGTGTTTCTGACACGCACATTCCCTACCCTGAAGTGCTAAGTTTCAGCTGATGGGTGTTCATAAAGCTGTCTGGTACCTGTTCATAAAGCTACCTGGCTGCACTAGGAGTCTCAAAGTAGTTTCTTTTTGACTAAGTTGCCTTGAGGGTGACAGAGAAGACATACCCCAGATCTGCTTAGAGAAGAGCTAATAGTTCACTTGTCAGTTCGTATTCAGACCCTTGAGATTAGAGAGCTGAGGGCGTATACATGTATGGCTGGGACGTGGGAAACAGGGCTGTATTTGCAGCCAAGAAGTGTTTACTCTTCCTCTTCCTCTCTGCACAGAGCTAGGCCAAGGGAATTTGCTGCTTTGTGCTCAGTCAGCCCCATCTCTGCCTACAAAGTGCCCTTTTCCCCTACACTTAGCACCAGGTAGCATCACTGACTCTTTGCACCCTGACATGACAGATGTAAGGTGAGCCTTGCAAAGTGTGTGGCACAGGGAGACATAGGGGTAACGGATTTCGGTAGCAGGCTACACACCTCCAAGCTGCAATGTTTAAAGGGAAGGATTAGCTGTTTTGGCACTCCTGCCCAGGAAAGGAGGATCTACCTATCTGTATAGTCAGAAACAATGGAGTTTCTTCATAGGATGTCTTTTAAGGATGGTAGGAGGTGGAGGAGCCCCTATACAGTTCAGCTGAACATTTTACATGGCTTAGGAACCTGAAAAATGCATAGTCTTATCCTGGATTTTGCTGCATATGCCTAAGTTGCACGTACCTCATGGGGACAGAAGGCTTTAAAAGTGGGATTTTCAAAATTGTCTGCATCTTTATTTATGTTCCTAAGTCTCTTTGAAAATTAGTTTGTTTCTGGATGTGGAAGTTTCCTGAACTTTGTGTCTCTAACTGTTTCTGTTTTCTAGTTTCTTAGAGTTGCCGCTAACCTGAATGTTGCCCATTTGAGGTAAATTATTAAGGCTTCTTGGGGCCCAACATCAGGAGAGAGGTTAATGGTTAAGACAATGAAGCTTAAGCCTGGCTTCCCTCTTTGTCACCCAAGAATAAACAGTAACAGTAATGATAAAAAAAGAGGAGACACATACTTGTCTCTACAATGTGTGCCTGGCTAGGAATAATGATGGAGATTGGTATGGGTGACTTCTCACAAGCCAAACATTTGTCAGAAGTGAGATGGACCCCTCCCTTTTTGGTTCACGGGTGAAACTGGAATGGAAAATGTGAGGTAAATACCTTACCCTCCCTGTCCCCTGCCAACTTGTTTTTATCAAAGTGAAATAGCCCCTTTTGTCCACCATAACTAGCCTTACAAAAATATTCCCTTTCAAATGAAGATAAATTTACCATTTTTGTATTACAGTTTGCTTACTTTGCTTTTAGTGAAAATATGTAAACATAATACTTAGTTTGAGATGGGTAAACTGTTCTTTCCTGACTTATTCTTGCAAGGAGTTTCCTGTGTTATGAAAGCAGTGCAGAGAAAAAAGAGGTTACCCAGTTTTACAATACCTGCTGAATTCTCCTGCATTCAAATCTATGCATTCAAATCTCAGATTTGTATTTTCTGTTTAAATATTCTAGTATAAACACAAGCCTTACAGTCTCAGTAGTTTGATTTCTTGTTTTACATGGTGTGGGTTTTATTTGATTTAGCATTCAGTACTACAAGAGAGAATAAAAGTGAAATAATCCAGAAGCCTAAGATGAAGGATGCTCTGAGAAAGAATACTCTCCAAATTGTTTACTTACTATGAGCTTTCACTCTTTGGATTCGCTCACAAATTTCCAGCAAGTAAATCGGGTGCATGTGTATCTGTGTGCCCACGTGTGTGGATGTACGGCAAAATGTGCCTGGTTGTAGATTTTTGTTATAAACGGGAAAGTCGGCCCATTGTTCCGAAGTTGCAAATGTAAATCCATTTATGGCTTTGTAATTTTGCAATTTTGCATGCTATTAACGTGAGATCAGTTTGCAGTTTTGCAGCTCACATGTCCTTAAACCTCAAAGCAAAACCCAGAGATTTATGAACCTCGGTGAATCAAAGCTTCAGGAAAAGCTCTCATGGAACAGAGATTTGCACAATTCTTATCTTTTGCCAAATTATTCAAGCGGAGAGCAGAGAAAATCTTTTATATAATATTTGGGAAGTGAGGAAAAAGGAATAAGAATATAAGCACAACACTTGGTAATACGTCTCTTCACCTTCCTGCAAGAATTTTGATTGATAGATTCCTCTGCAGTCTCCTCCATTAGGCTAATTTAGAGAGTCACCTGCATGTTGCATGTATAACTTGCTAAGCTTTTCAAATTACTCCCTTAAGAAAGAGGTGCTCTATGCTGCGGTTTATTAAGCCCACTTCTTCCATATGTCTCAGTGCCAGACACGTACATAAAAAAGAAACCCGAGCGCGTATTGGATGGTGGGGAATTTGAAGGTTTGAAAATACCCATATTGGTTTCTTTCTTTGTCTCTCCCCCGA
>VWZZ01001101.1:238932-258033 GCA_013399095.1 Psophia crepitans
AGTTAGTCTTTATAGATTATAAAGCCAGACGGGACCATTGCGATGATAAAATCTGACCTCCTGCTTAACACAGGCTATAGGCTCCGCTGAATTAATTCCTGTCTGAACTAGAGCATATCTTTTCGAAAGTCAACTTCTCACTTCCCAGCATATGAAAAGGTCTCCCATGACACCTATAGACCTTTCATAATGGACAGATTCTTCCCATGATACGGACAAATTGAGTTTTTCCTGGGAGGTACTGCCCCACTCTGAGCTGATAAAGGAAGACCCAGGAACTATAGGTATGCTGTGATTACTTCTTTTGCACTCTGTGATGTTCCAGGAGCTTGTGCATCTTCTGCTTTATGAGATATACTTGGCCTAGGGGAGCTAAGTGGAAGGATGAGGGAGAAGAGGAGGTGCATAATGGTATGGCCTCCAGCACTATTATTTATGACAGTATCCTTCCAGCAATCTGTGCCTGCATAGGGTGAAGGCATGGTTTCAATTCTGCCCTTGAAACATGGATTAAGCAATGTTGCTAATACATATTTGTCCCTGCGGCTGTCAAACATTTCACTGATACTAGACTCTGTAGACAGCTTAATAGCTAGGTCTTCTGTCAATGTTACTGCAGCAGTGTCTCCTTTGCTTTAAGATGCTGTTCAGATTTATTCAAGCAATAGGTGTAGCATGGTGCTTGGTAAATAGCAGCACCTGACTGTATACTTGTATCATCACTGCTTGCTGACATCCCAAGTGACCAGATGAAATGGATAGACTATGGAAACCAAGTGCTGAGGAGAATCCAGTGAGTGAAAGTTGGAAAGATCATCTGTCTCATCCCTATTTTATGCCTCCTAACAGAGTTGCATGCACAACATGTTATTATTCTAGAAGTCTTTGATAGCTACCGTACACAGGAGTTGCAAATGTGCATATCCAACAACATTGGACAAATGGTTTTATTACTGTTAGCATGATGCTTTACTGGTGTTGATGTAACCTAAGTGTTGCTGATTTTCACATGACACTTAGTATTTTACATACGACCTCATTTAATTTCTCTGGGTGCTAGAGATTGAAATTATCTGTGCAAAGAGAAGCACTGAAAGTGTTATAGTATGTGTCCACACACGATGGCAATATCTTGCTACCTACTGAAAAGCAAAATACAATTGAAGGGTGACATTTCTCCAAGCTGCAAAATTATAGTTCACCTGTATGGTGGGAGGTGAGGAATATTTGGTTTCTCAATGCTAGTGCCACTAACTGATGGAGGAGCAATGATTGGTATTACCTCTGCTTCACAGTTGCTTGAATTCTCAACTTTGGCTTTTCAGACTATCAAGTTTTTCATGAAAATTTTCTGCTGGAGCTGATTTGTTTATCATCATCACTGATGATACGAAAACTGTCATGAATACCTCCAAATCTCACCCTGTCAGATAAAAATATTTCCATGGCTTATTTTTATACTTCAGCATGTATTTCCTGTCCCTAACATTTGCAGATAACTGTCCATGACTGGTTCAAAAGATCTGAGTACAGAGCAGGTTCTGGGTTGGAGGTCTGCATTGTAAATGGAGACACTTCCTACACCGGGGAAGCTGTGGACCACTGCTACATTTGAAGCAGCAATCCTCATGGCCAGCTGCTGAAGCCTTGGCAAAATGTAAGCACACCTGATTTCAAAAAACCTCACCCATCTGAAATGAAGCAAATGCTTAGATCTTTTGGAGTTCCTTTCACTTGCCTTGAGTTTCTCTTTTCTTCCAATAGTGATTGCAAGGCTGGAAGAAAAAGCCTCTGTACCTTGTTTAATACCATTTTCAGTGTGGAATTGGAAGTGTTGGAGTGTTTTAGAATGTAACTCCTATGCTGTCTGCTACAGAAATTACAGTTATTATCGTACAGGAATTTCTCTGAAGTTTCTTCAGCACCAATGGTCACGTGCACAATCACGCCTTGAAAAACACTTCCTCTGTGTGACTTCGCTGTACTTTCAGGCTTTCTTTACTAGCCTCCAGGGACATGAAGACCTTAGCTCTGACCTACATTTCTGCTAATTCTCCCACTGAGTCCCCCTTTGCTTATTCTACTTTGCCAATAATACCTTTACAACCCTTTTCTGCCTTTCTGCCTGCCTCTATGATCTATAGGGAACTGGTCAGTCCTCTCCAAAATTTCTGTTTTGCCTTGAGGCAAATGGAAGAAAAACGCACTGTGATTAAACTTACTTGTAGTAAGGAGAAATAACATTTTTATTTCTCTCTCAATTCTAAGGCAACTATTTTGGGAGTGGGAAGGGATATTCCATGCTTGGCATTTTTATATTTTCCAGAACATGGAGTCTGAAGTAGGGGACAGTATCAACACATCTTATAAGTCAAAGAATGTTTTTAGATTATTTTTTGTTGCTGTTGAGAAGTGTTGAAAAATCAGTGTTCAAATCAGTGTTTCTACTTTCCTACCTAGATGTTGTGAACTGATGGTTGAAATCAATAATCTGGGAAGGGCATAGTCTTGTTATAGGTAAAGTAGTGAAAAATCTAATGTTTAAAAAGTTGATGAAAGGAAACGGCTTTATTTATCACGGGGAAGCTAGTGATTTTGGCCAGATCAAGCCTGAATTTCCTCTTCGTCTAGGACATCCTCTTAAATAAAGAATAGGGAGAATAAACCTATAGCTCCTCGCTGGGAGCTGCTGTTCATTTTCTTGTACTGCTAACATCCAAGCTGACACCGGTTTTTAACATTTACTAGTCTGTCCTTACTGACCTTCACATCTTCGCCAGTCCCCTTGGGCATTACACCTACTGTGTCCTGGTTTATTACCTAGTCAACCTGCCATTTTCTCCTCTGCTTGGGGTTTGGTAGGATTAGTTCAGTGTTCAGGGAAAAAACCCAAGCCATGCGATCAGCCTGACCAATCCCAGAGGCTGACTACTGAATCACAAGTAGCAGATACTGGGAGCACTACTCACAGCGAGCAGTTTACGAGCAATTTGTAGGCTGAAATTGGTTTGCACAAAACATTTATTGGACAGCTTCAAATAGAAAACGAACTTGTAAAAACTGCAGTTTGTTCATGAACTGCATTCACGAGTATGATAAATTATGCGATACAAACTCTTTGCCTGCTGTTAACTTCTCCAAGGGAGATGTAAGATGCTGCTGATGCCACTGGAGAGAGCTCAGGACACATGACCCCTACTGTACAAGAATATTGTGTAAATGAAAGAACTCATGTGAAACGAAGCAAATGATGGAATAAACCTTGCAGATGCAATTGAAGATGCATACCAACTTATATGAATTAGAAATTAATGTTAATGTTCCTTAGATCAAGAAATTACCAGCTTGTACCCAGTCCCCTTTAAGTTCTTAATTTTAAAAATACAGTCTTTAACTTGTCGAAAACAGAAACTGTAACTGTACTATGTCATCCAAAACATTTAACCTGTCTTTCTTTCCCTCATTCTCCCCCCTTCCCTGGACTGCCCCGCATACAAGCCTAGCGAAGAAGGAAGTGCAGTCCAATTGATGTGACATCTTTGTGACAGTCATGGTCTGTAGCTCTTTCATTTATGCAAATCCAGTTGCTCAAGGCAGGTATTCTGATGTGTCAGCTGTATGTAACGTGAGCACTCTGTAGCTCAAATTACATTCTTACTTTGCTCTGATAATTGTTCTGCACTCTCTAATGTCTATGAAGCAGGTGGATCATGAGCTGCTGTTCCGGATGTCCGAGGTGAGGAAGATAAACACTGAGTGGCACTTTTTTTTAGCTGGGTGGGTTGTTAGTGTTGAAGTCGTTATGTAGTCTTTTGGGTTGAATTTTGTAATTATGAAATAAGGTGAGAAGGAACTTTTGATCAGCTCCTTTAAAAACATAAATTAATTACATGTTCTCTAAAAT
This sequence comes from Psophia crepitans, assembly GCA_013399095.1. Classification (NCBI taxonomy): domain Eukaryota; kingdom Metazoa; phylum Chordata; class Aves; order Gruiformes; family Psophiidae; genus Psophia; species Psophia crepitans. The sequence goes on from VWZZ01001101.1 coordinate 242,837, forward strand.
GGAGCTGGAAATCTCAGTAAAGTCAAGAGCAGTTCCTCTCTGCCTCTGAGGACAACATTTTGTTCACAGATTGTAACTTAAACTTATTTTTATCCAAAGTAATATGTTGCAAAAGCTGGTAAGAGATTTATTGTGATGTATTAAACCATCTGTTCCCAAGGACTGTGCTTCACATTCCTTCATGACTAGCCAATGCTTGTGGTGCTACGGGTTTGATTCTCAGAGCTCCTTTGCCATTTTAACTTGCTAGTGGGTAACAGAGAGTTTTCACTGACTTGAAAAGCAGATGCCCTGCTAAAGTTTGGAGGAGACTACAGTGGAGCCCAGCTGCAGGGATACTTGCAACTTTTTTCCACTGATTTTTTACCTTTCCTCTCCAGACTCCTCATAACTAGTGTCAATAGACTAAAAAAAAAAATAAAATGCAAAGCAGCAGTTTTTCCAAAATGCAGCACTGAATGAGAAAAAGACTTCTGAATGGGGGATGCTCAAGACATTTACTTCTTTTGAGATAAGTAGAACATATTGTAGTTTATTTCAGTAAAATGTGTGCAGCAAAATGGTGCAAGTCTGCTGGTGATCAAAGTTCAAATGGTGTTCAAATCTTTTTCCAACCAGAGAGAAAATTGCAGTTTTAAGAAAACTTCTCTTTCTCTGTAAGCATTGCACTCAAACTTAGAGTCATGGATGTCAGTTTTTTGTTGTTTTGCTTTATGGGTATTTTTCTCCCCTCCTTCTGAAGTCAGTTTTTCTATTTTTGTGTTGATTTCCTTCAGAACTAGGGTGGGGGATAGCCTTCTGTTTAATACACTTGAACTATGCAGTTTCTAAAGGGACTTAGTTTGTTCCTTCCTCTTAATTTGCCTGGTTGAAGTGATCGTGATAAAAGAAGCATGTGTATGTGTTTATTTCTCTCACTGCTCTAGTCTATCCTGTATACCTAGCACACAAAAAAATATAACCTAAACATTGACTCACCACAGTCTCCTCTGTCCTCATGATTCCTGGATGTTGCATTTTTTATCATGTTAACATCCCATGGATGCTTGAGGAAACAGAATGTCTCATCACACCTGGTCCTTATCCATTGCAGTCCATCACATCACATAGGATTGCTTTTGTATTCCAAGACATTCCTGTATAGAAGAATGACTTCTGACTGCAAAGTATAGTATTTTGGTAATGCAGAGTTTCCTATCCACACCTGTTCAAGATGCTGGAGGAGAAAACAGGCTCCCTTTCCCAGTAGGTCACCAGCAGTATTTGTGGAAATCTGAAATCAGGAAATACTTACATATCTCTAGGTATCACAGGCTGGACTAATATTAGGTGTAGCTCAGCAGACCTCAGTGATTCATACTGATAAGTGTTTGTTTAGACTTAGAACACATTCTTTCTTGTTAAGGAGCCTTATGAAAGCAGGGACCTACATTTTTTGGGCTCAATTTCCTATTTGCATGGGTGCCACACAAAGCCGTGACTCAGGAGGCATCTTTCAGAGAGACAGCAGAATTGGCCTGTGGCTCGGAGAGTGTGTCATGTGGTAGGACATCTCTGAACACATTAAACAATACCTCCTCAACCATGAGATTGGAAGAAGCAGCAGCAGGTTGGCCCTACAGAGCTCAACATCTGTGGGGCCTACCTAGACAGGAAACCTTACTCATGGCCTCTGTCCTACTTTGTAGCACCTGTATTCTCTGGCAGAAATCAAGTGGTGTATGGTGATCTGAAAGTGATTGTATAAATGTGTTACATTTGAGTGATTTAGCCTGTTGGATGACCTATGCTCAAAATGTGTCTTCATTGGCTTGGCTTGAATGAAATGAGGAAGAGAGGGAAAGGAGAAGGGTAAGATGAAGGTGTGGATTTTCTGGTTAGTGGGACATCTGAAGACAGTAAACGTTTCTAGCAGAAACCCTGCCACCAGACACTGGAAAGACAGCATACTTGATCAGCTGGCAGAGGACAAACTGACCAGAAGTACTCCCCAGAGGGGAATGTCTCTTGTTACACCAAAGTGGCTGGAGACATACAGGGATAAGTACCTAGTAAACCAACCCACACCGTGACAAGAAAGCAGAGACATTCTCCACACAAGGTGACACAGTCTAGATACAAGGAGGTAGGGTATCTAGATCTTATCTAGGCCTCCCACAACCTTCCAGGAACATTTTGGGCTTACCTAGTGCCATGTAATAAAGACGACTCAGAAATGGGAAAGGAAGTGGAGACGTCAGGAAATTAGAGAGGAAGGAAGGACATGGTTAGCCAGGGTTAGGCTGCAGTCTGCTGGAAAAGCAACAAGGGAAATGTATACTCAAGAGGAGCAAAGGAGGCACATGATTTTGACAAGCCTAATTTTGCCTTTGCTGAGGCCAAGAGCTGCAGGATCAGAAGGTTTTCGTCTGTGTTGTCCCCTTGTCATGATCTGCTCGGGCTATGTGGGAACCCAGCTACTCTGAGGGGATGGAAACACGAAACACGTTTGTACTTGCCACTGCTCCAAATGCAGAACAGCAGAATAACAAGCTTACGTAAAGACATGCTTAAATGCATGCCATTTCTATTAGTTGTGATTTAATCATGTTTCTAGCTGAAATGCTGAAATTTTCTTGATAAGTCTCTCAACAAGGTTAAAAAATGTGAGTCACCCTTTTACTCACAGATGTCTGGAGATACACATAGCGGATGCAAATGGTGCATAGTGCCGGTTACACTGGGATGAACCTCAGCAAGATATTGGGCACAATTTCTCTAGTAACACATAGCTTTTTGAAAATGATTTCACATTTTCTACATTTTGGATTTTATTTCTGTATCTTGCATACAGGGGTTAGAAACACTATAGAGGTGTAGAAGTAGATTGTTGGGCACACACAGGCAAATGGGTACACCAAAAAAGTAGGAAACGTTTCTAGACCTTACCTGTTATAAATCAAAGAAGTATGGGAAAAGGAAGGGACAGTCTTTCACAAGTGTCTTGCAGGGGAAAGTGGTGAAACAGTAGGCATAGATTTGCTTAAAAAATGTTTTATTTTTGTACTGCTTGTATATTGCCTAATCTAACATGGATTTTCATGGACAATCATAGGTGTGGTGCAGATAAGCATATATTGGCTTGCACAGTTATGTGCAGTAAAAGAAAAAAAAAGAAAAAAGCCAGGAACTGCCTCCAAAGTCCTCCTCAAAACCTGCTATTTAAACCTAGCAGAACTGCACACATACGCAGGTCATACGGTTCCTTTTCCTTATCAGGCTTTAGGTTTTTCAATGCCCGGCTCATCCCAAATTTCAGGTACCTACTTGCCCCCTTGATGTAAATAAAGCAATCATTCTTCAAGGCTAATTTCTTGTTTTGTGAGAGGTTAGACTTCATCACATTAAAAGGAGAACTCCAAGAGCTTTTCCTTTCCCCTTGAACTCTGTCTTTGATTTCACAGGAAGGAAACTTTAACCAAAGTTGTCCTAGGAATGAGTAAGAGATCCTAGGAGCATATGCAAGGATTCCCATGGTACGTCCTGGCAAATATATTGCCTGTGTAGAGGAATTAGTTCTGCCTGTGCTGCTTAGAAACTGATGTCCTCTGATACAGTTTTTGCTATCTTCTATTGCCAAACTCAAAAATTCAGGAAACCTACAAAAATAATATATGTTTTGGGTATTACCATGACTACCAACTAAAAGATACTAGATTGTTTAGCTTAATTTCCCTAGTTGCATGCAAAACAAATATTATACAGGCAATTATTATAGAATTCTGGGAAAGTGGACTTCAAGCTTACAATCAAAGCAAAATTAGAGCTCTTCATAAGAAACATTTAGTGCAACTTAAGCTTTTGGATTTTCTTCATTTTGCCTTGAGTGTTGCTTTGCTAATCTTGCTTGAAGCACAGAAATAATATTTAAGTGTCTGTCTAGGTGCTTAGTAAAATCAGGCATGATATTTTTCATTAGTGCAGGTTAAGAATGCTACCTTTAGTAGTACTTCAGGCAGCAGTGAGTGAGGATGATGTTACACTACTCCTAAGGTTAGTTTTGCAGTGTAAAATATCTCATTTACTTGCTCTACTTTAAAAGGTAGCATTTCTGAGTGTTGGAAACCTGTACTGTACAGCCTTGGTGTAATATCTGAGATATTGTACTTCGGGGAATGAACCGGAAGCCCTGAGTACTGACACAACAATTGAACACATGATCATGTATTTACAGTACAGTATCTCATTTTTGATAGAATTTATCCAGCAGAATATTCTAAAGAAGGTGCTGATATTCTGCTTTTCTGAAGGCTAGTGTTTGGAGCAGGTCTGTCAATTTAGCTTTCTGCTTCAACTGAATTCTCGCTATGTGATTTTTGCTAGGTTACCTGCCTGAATTCCTTCTTTTGCCTATCCTCTTCACTGTTTTTTAAATGCATGCCATTTCTGGTCTCCTGAATGGTTACTATTCCAAATATATGATATTGTAGTTCTGGAGAGAGATTATATAATAGCTGCTTTAGTAATCCCCTTTTACTACTTTGATAAGAATTCACAACAGTTGTGCCTTTGCACAAAATCCCTAGTTGTTTTACTATCTTCTTTTTTATTTTTTTCTAAAAACTGGATTTATAAGTGCTGCTCCTGTATTCCTTAACCCTCCCAACTAGAGCCCCCTCCAAAAGAAATTCTCACGCCAGGGGAAATTCCAGCTTACAAATGGTAAATGTCTCCTGTGGTCAAAGGGAAGGGGGAGACAAAAAAACTTGTCAGTGCTGGAAATGTATAAAAATAAAGATAAGCTAAAAAGGGAAGACAGAACCACACTGAATACTAAGGTGAGGTCCTGAGAACTCCCTGCTAAATGAAGAAATCCACAAAACATTTACGGTTGCTTTTAGGAACCAAGAATTTGTCAAGTGTTATGAAGTAGCAAGCAGCCAGCAAGAGACAGAAAATGTCCTTAGACAAAAGTATTGATGCTAGCCAAAAATCTGTGCAGGGGTTATTCCTAATGGTTGTGTTTTGTTTTGTTTTGGTTTGTGTTTTTTTTTCCCTAATGATTTGGATGTAGACTTACAAGTTTCTTTTTATGCACTGGAGGAAATGGAGTTTTGGAGTTTGTATCCAGAATGCTCCTTCACTGAACTATATAGAGCTTTTTTTTTTTCAATTTGCATCTGAACCAAAATAATGTGAGAAACTCTCTGTGCTACTGGGAATGCTACTGGGTGAAAGATTTTATGTACCTTGAGGAAGTGTTTTACCTGTGCAGAACGTTTCCCAGAATGTGCAGTGGTCTGTAATTGGATCCCTGGGAAACAACTTCTACTGAGGTTTTTGTAGACTACACTACACATGTACCTGTTTGGCCATTTATTGAAAATCATAAGTGCCACTTCAGGTTGCTCTACAGAAGATTTTGATGGTGAAGCTTGCAGACAGAGGAAGACTTTCAGTGGCACATATTTAACCTGAGTTTTGCCATTCTGCTGCCTACCTGAGGCGATGTAGGTGAAGGGAAGAAAATGTAACAGATGCAAGCTTTAAATCTCTCTGCAGTGAAAAATTTCAGTTCCTGTCTTCCACTCACATCAAAGTATTGCAGATCAATCAGAGTATGTAACTTTGGAAAAATCACATCCTTTTATTAGAATTTTTCCTTTTGATACTTTTGTATTGAAAAACATAATCTTGCAATACAAAAATTAAAAAAACAAATCTGAAATTATTCATTTGGAAAATATCCAAGCAGTACGTTTTTCTTCATTGCTGGAAGTTCTGTCTTCATTTTTCTCTGAAACAAAATTTTGGCAAAACTCCATTTAAGTTTCCAAAGCATCTTACTTTGGACACTTTTGAATTTTCCTTTGAAAAATTATTCCATCAGAAGTGTTTCCAGCCAGTTGTAATGGCAATACTCTCCATGTTTTTGTCTCACACTCATGTTCAGGAAAATAGGTATGCTCTTTTTTTTTTTTTTTCATTTATTAGTGTTAGCAGTACTGGCTATCATAATATCACAGAATAAGATAATATATTAAGGGGTATGTACAGAATTTGCTGTTGTAGCAATATATGTGTATTCTTTCCATTGTTCAGCTGGAAAAAAAAAGAATGCAAGTTTCAAGTGACTCTCCTAAGGAGGATACAACCCACCTCAGGGCATCACAGCCTTATTCCAAGTTCATACAGGCTCAAGTTGTGTTCTCTACTGTGTCTATAGTTCCATGCTGGAAAACTGTCCTGGTCTTCGTTGACAGCAACAGTATGAAGTAACAGAGAAAATGAAGAAAAATAGTCTTGAATCGAGTGACACTAGGTAGATGCAAGACCTCAAGTAGATACAACATATCTCATTAAGGCAATTTAATGTGCTAATTAAAAAAAAATCAAAATAATGTGTAGAATGTATGTTAGACTTACCCAAACGGGAGAAATAGAAAGTTATTTTTCAAGCAACCTATGTAGAACTGTGAAATTAAAACAGACTGATGAATAGTTGTAATTAGAACTAAAAACTTTCATTTAGAAGATACTTAAAAGAAGGTTGTCTTAGCATTTTGAAATAAGCAGGACTTGGATGACTAACAAGATGTAGCGTGAAAAACAAAATTAAAATTATGCTCTAAAATTATAAAATACAACTTCAGGGTATGTTCACCCAGAAGATCCCAAAATATGACTTTAGACCTTTTTAATATAGACCATGTTAGTCAACTTTTGGTATATATCAATATTTTATTTTTTCTTCTCTTTCCTGTTTATTTTTAAAATGGAACAAGAAAGACGTGAGCTGCATATTCAGGTTGACAATGATAAAAATTTATTTCTTACCTTTATGACATTATATAATAGACAGGTAAAAGATGGATTTTATGTTTTATTAAGTTGAATTTGTTCTGAAAAAGGAAACAATAGAAAATCATGTCTGAGACTTTTTCATATAAGGCAACTCTGAAATATCCTTTGTGATTTCTGGATTTTTTTGTTAAGAAGTATATGAAACTTTCTGTGTGAGTCTTAGTTGAGCCTCTATTACTTTCTCTACAAATAACTATACTTGCATTGACCATAATTGCTGTAGCCAAACTTGTGACTAAAGCTGAAAAGATAAGGCATGTTAGCAATCGTATAGTTAAATTATAGTCATCAGATATTGTTAATTTTGCTAAATATTTTTTTCTTTCAGATTTCTTTAAGGGAGATTTTAAAAAATGCATTTGCTTTAAAGACATAGCAAAGTTTGTACATAGTTTTGGCTGAAGAACAAAGTATTTTGATTTGGTAAGAGAGTTGTCAGGTTATTGTTTCTTATCTCCATTCTCTTTCAGGCACAGGCTTCCCAGATACTCGGTGTTTCTCACCAATGCACTGAAGCCAAAGACATACACTGTGTGATGTTTTCCAGCACACTGCCTTTACATTGTCCTAGAGGAAAGGTCGTAATGACTTTCTGGGGGTGAAAGCTGTCTGCAAAGTGGACCTACAGAAGACAATGAGAGCGGACAATGTCTGAATTATACACACAGACACACACACACACATTTTGACAACTGAGGAGTATTTCCACATCAACATGTTTTGAATTTTGGTAGAAAATATTTACTATTTGAATTCACAGTAAAGGACAACTAATTTTCCTGGAAAATGCTGATTGGAGAAGCACTTTTTAATGAGCTGTATTTGAGACTTGAGCCAGAGAGTTGTTTGTTACCTTTCAAAAAAATCTTTAAATAATGTTCTACTTTGTAGAATATTTCAGCTCTACAGTTTACAGCTCAGTTTCTTAATGTCCTGAGGTTCCAACTGAAGTGACTTAACATAACATGTCTACCTTTCCTATTTAGTCTGACAACTGGGTTTAATGTATGTAACTAAATCCACAAGGATTCTGGAAAAGCCTTCAGCATGGATGGAATCTCCACACTGCCTTTTTCCCCCCACATTTGTTGTATCCCCTTCAGAGAGTATCTTGTCCAGAAGCTGAAATATCATGAGAGAAGGTCTTTTTGTCCTGAAGAACATTACAGTCCTTTGGTGACTGATTCATGCTTGTTATGTTACGTGTTGCTTGTTACTTATGTCTAATTTTAAAACAACTGTATCCAGATTTAATTACTGCTTTCCATTACTGTGGTGCGTTGAAGGTATGGCTAGGGTCACAGTAATTTATAGGAAGATTGTTCATTTGTGTCTTCTTGGTCTTCTGAGGATGGGAAGAAAGGAAAAAAAAATCTGTAGGATTTCCAAGGAAAATCAGATTCGAAGAAGTCTGGTTAGAATCAGCAACTCAAAGAGCAGCACACACTGCAACAGAGCTGTGGTACAACCTACAGCTGACTGAGTCATCCCCAGAAGGATGTTTGCGTGATATACATGACTTTATTTTTTTTTTATGTGAGCCCTCTTTATGACATTTTGAGAATTATGAATCAGATATGATTAATAACCTTGAATAAGCTGCCAGTTGAGACAAATCCAAAAAACAGAGCTTCAAGATTTTAATCTCAACCAGTTTGTGTAACACTATGCAATGCAGATGAAGGAATTGATCATAAAGAAATGACTGTGTAGTCAGGAAGGATTTTTACCCCTATTTGTCCTGCAGCTTATTTTAGAACTGAGTTTTAGTCAGTCATTAAATTGATCAATCTATTATGCTACTTTCTGTCCCAGTTGCCTGATATTAGCAGTTCTGTCTGCTTCACTTACAGCTTGTTCTTCTTTAATCACAACTTTGATTGATTTAGCTATATGTTTGTTAAAGGTTTATAATAGTCACATACCCCAATATCCAAAAGAGAGAAGTTTACAAAATCATTTTAAAATTCCATTTTGAGTTCTGTGTGGGTCATGGAGATTTTTCTTACTTTCTTAATAAATAGATTTTTTAATAGTTAAAAAAAATAATCTGAAACCTCTGCATGCCCTTCTGAAGCATTCTTTTCTATGCAGAGACACATCATGCTGTGCTTGATTCCCTTGTTTCTTTTTTGGCCTAAGATTGCCTTCAGATGCAAGTGACATGGTTGGAATTTTTTTTCTGCCTAAGCAGCTGAATTTACAAAACCCATCTCCTTCAGATACATCTATTTTAGATGCCCAAATACAGTCACCTTGTGCCTGATTTTTCAGCACAACTAAGCTCCAGAAACTTTCAGTTCAAATTATGGGTCCTTGAGACAAAAATGAGACAGCAGATCTCAACCTACTTTCATGATTGTCTTTGGAATTTTGCCTTAGTTTGCATAGCACCATTTGATACTTCCCGGATTTCAGATGGAAATATTACAAACAACCTCTTCATAGTATCTTTAGCCTATTCCCCATGAGGCTCGTCTGTGAAACATATTGGATGCCATCCTTGTCCACAAGTTGTTCAAGAGTCCTAGGCAAAGCTGTGCCTCATGCTTTACCATGGCACTGGTGTGTGTGGCTTAAGGGTAGGATGGATGCTTTCAGTAGCAAATATACAGATCACGACACTTTATATCTCCTCTGTTATTAACAGGATGTCAAGGGATCAATGTGAAGGATCAGATTCTTAAATATTTCACTGGAGAGACCGATCCCAAGAAAATAGGACTGGAAGACAGGTTCATTCCATTCTTTGTTTGTGAACACCCCCAATATCTAAGTCCTTTTGATCCTTCCAAGTTGTGCTCTAATGCAAGACAAATGCAAATTCATACATTTTGAATTCTGAATACAAATTCAGAATTAGATTTTGTGTGGATTCTGTATCCTTTTAAAGTGACATGCAAAGGAAAAAAAGTATCAAATCGCATGAACCCTGGAAAACAAATTTAATGGAGAAATACGATGATTTAGGAAAGTGTTGATATCCCTCAGCTGAAGAGAACCTCTCTCTTTCTGTAATTTGTGCCATCATGCACACGCTCTGGAAATTTAAAGCTGGGATGTCTTCTGCTTTTGTGCTGTTTTTCCATGCAGTTTGTGATATCACTTCCTACCATTCTTCGTTAGTTGCACTGCAATGGTGGACATCGTACAACTTACTGAACAAGCTTCTGAAAAGTTGCAGTGTGTAAATGTTTGTAAGTATACATTTGTAAATGACTTATCAGAACTACACCTTGAATTAAGAAATCCTCCCTTTATATAGCAAATTATAAAAATCTTTCTGTGGATATCTACTCAGAGAGAAAAATGAATGTGAAGAAAACCTCATCCTGTGCAAACTTGACCCCTCCTGGTGGTTCTTTTCACCCTTCCCATGTGCAATTGCCCTTGGAATGAAAACAGAAAAATACACTAGAGAAAACGTTGTAGCTCTGAAGCCTGGAATAATTTACATCAGCACTTACAATAGACAGAGTGAGACCATTAAGAATGGAGATATTTACTGTATTTTATTTAGACATTCCTGCTGCAGAAACATTTTTTTTAAATGAGATTTTTTTTTCCCCACTGATGTTTATTTTCAATTATTTTAAAACAATACATTAAAAAGCTTTGTAATTGAGAAAATACTAACTTGACTGAATTTTCACATTTGATTACTGACCACTGCTGAGAAGCCAAGTTTCCTCCATTTGCCGTAAGTAGATGAAAGCATGACACCCGGGACTTTGGCTCTTTGTCCCAACAAATAACTCATATTCATTCTGAGATAAAATGTTCCCTTTAGTCCTCATCTAATTACTAAATAGATTCAGTAGCCTAAAATCTTCAATCAAATCCTAACCTTAAGCCTTCATATAATTTTTCCTTCAGTTAATATCCTGCCCAAACAAGAGCTATTTATTAGAAAGATCTCTCTGGTTTAATCGGTTATATTAACATTAATAAAAATAGGATATAGACCTTGTCCTATGCTAATTGAACATCTAGCATTCTCCTAGTGCTCTCATGGTTGCCAGTTAATGTTTGTAAACACCATATCAGTACCTTGGTTACCACTGCATCTGCAGCTATATCAGCTATATGTAGTGTCTTGGCATGGCAGAAATAAATTACAGTCCTTCAGCATTTCTTTGCATTTAATTAGAGATTCTGTGGGAACTTCTGTTGACTTGAAATTTGAATGTAGGACGTCAGTATATGATAACCAACCTAAGGGTGTTCATGATCTTAACAATTTCTGTCGTACTCTACAGGCAGGGTGGCTTATCTCAAGTCTGTAAATTTACTTGCCCATTCTTAGTGTGTAGTTGTAATATAAGTTGTGTGGACAGTTAATACATGAGATATATTGAAATTTAGTACAAGAGTATTGGATAATTCCCACAATACTGTGCAATTACTACTGTACATGTCCGCACTGTAGCAAACAATGCATCACTAGTTCTCTCTATTCACAGTAACTTTTATGCATAATAAAGCTGCTGTCCTACTTTCCTTTCTGATCTATATTTCTGGAAAATATTCTTTATGTGAGACCACCAGACTAGTACAGTTTTTTCTTTTTTCTTTCTCTCTGTTTCTTGTACAGGACCAAGAAGCTTGTGCTTAAGGAAGGATCATAAAACTAGAGAGAAGTCCAACAGGAAGATTGTATTTTAATCCAACAATCCATAAAGAAATTAAATCTCTTGGGAGAAAGAAGCCTTCAATTTTAAAGTTAAAATTCTAACAGAAGATTTAAAGTTTGAAATAATAGATTTTTATATTAAAGCTAAGCTGAGAAGTGATGGGAAGCTAGGGTGCTTAAAGCTTCTTAGAGCTCTCTCTGCCATCTTTCTTCACCTCAACAAGTTGGTGAACCTTGAGTATTTAAGATATCTAAACTCTCACGTCTAAGAAAAAAAATACTGGAAAAGGAGCGTCTAGAAATCCAGCTGTCAAAATTCAGTGCTCTTGATAACCAGGTATCAGTCTGGACTCCAGCGCGAAGACAGCTCTAGCGGTCCTGATGGGGCAAACTCCTCATGGCCACTGAGCAAGGGAAGGTGGGTACATTACTGTTGCTTGATGCATCAACAGCCTTCGATGCCACCAGTCTCTCAGGTGCAGCTGATACACTTATAGGACCTGGCAGGGCTGGATGTGCTGCTCTGAGCTGGCTCTGCATGTTACTCTTGGATGGGTAATAGAAGATCCTCCCTTGTGGGATATGTCATTTTCAACCCTCTACTATCTTATTCAACATCTTTGTGGGATCTATCATCGAGAGCACGCATACACAGCTGCCTGTCTGCTTTTGCAGAGGCAGTCAGTATCATTGCCCAGATGTCCCAATGCTTGTGAGAAATAAATACGTGATTGAAAACAAGTGGGATCCAGCTTTTTGTGGACAAGACAAGGTGAGGTTGGCAGGGAAAGGCAATACTTCAAAGAAGCTGAGGGCTTTTCCCCGTTGATTGTCAGCAGGATGCACAGACCGAAACTTCAGCTGGAAGTACCATCAGTCATAGGTACACAGGTGGCAATGTTGAGGAAGGTCTTCTCTTTGGGCTAGCAAGATGTCTATGCCCATATGCCTTGAGTGATGGACTAATTTCAGTGACCTGCCTGTTAGCCGTCTTCAGCTTACAGCACTTCAGTTCATTTTGTCTCAGGCCGACTATGAATAGGACATGAAAAGTGGATCAATATGCTGCGATATATCTTCTAGAAAAAGGAGACCAAAGGGAAAATGTCACACAAGAGTTACACACACATTTTTGACTTCTGTTTTGATACTTCATTCTTCCAAACCTGACTGGCATTTGCAGCATTGGAAAGATAGCCCTGTGCCCACTGTGCTGAGGATGCTGCAGATGCTTAAGGGTATGTATCTTGGAGATGGACATAGGTTCTTCTCCATATAAAATCTTCACCACCGAGAGCCAAGCAGATCTGTCTCATCCCCTGTCTCGCAGACTTTAAAACTAAAGGAGGATATCTGGGGTAGTTTTCTGTAGAAGTAGCAGAAAAATTTCATTTTACAATTGTCACAAGCAAGAAACTGCATGAACAAATCAAACACACTTGAAAAAAGGAGTGCTTTTCTTCAGACCAAAATATTAATTTGAACCTTGATTCTGTGATGGTAATAATATGCTATAAAATCCAAGACGGGAATCATTAAAAACCACAATTAACAATGGTGCAGACCTCAGAAAAGGAGAGATACAACAATAGTAATTTTGAATAATAGTTTTAAAATGACAAAAATCAATGAATACTAATATGTGTAGTAAAAAAACCTCAACTGAATTAGCTGACAAAAAGTGAACAAACGGCAACACGCCATGGCTGCAGAAAGGCTTTCATATAAAGTAAACCAGCGAGAATACAAATGAGAAACTGCTGGCACATGTTCTGTGTAAAGAATAAGATGAAGTATCCCAAACTGCGTCAGTTATTAAAACTAAAGGCTCAAACTTTGACATATGATCTAGAAATCATAAATAACACTTTCAAAGAGCAGTGTCAGACACTCTAATCTCCCAAGTTGCTTTAAACAGGAGATAAAGTTTGTAAACAAAAGCAATTTATTGAAATTTTCACCAGATCAAAGTGTAACCTTAGACTTAATAAGAAATAATAAATGCTGTTAAAGTCTAACAGTGGGGAAAGTAACATGCTTAGATGAGCTGCCAGTAAACATTCAGTGAGAAATCATACATACACAACTGAAGTGTTATTGGAAGTGTTTGACCGAACATTTGAATCAAAAAGTCAGTTATTACACAACTCGACTATCCCAATGAACTGGTTTTCCTATCTGTCTGCAGCGTTGGATATTGGTCTTGAACATCGGAATACATTTATTTACTGGTGCTGAAATACACTCCTGTGTGCAAAGCGCGCATAAAGGCACTCAAACCTCTAGTAAGCCTTAAGTGAAGGTTTAAAGTGGAGCAGAAGCTTGCTGAAACACTAATCGCAAATGATTTCCACATACATCAGTCTGGATTATTTCCATTGTACTTCACTGAGGATGATTTGGAGTTTTGTTTTTATTCACCACAGGAGTTTGATAATATAGATTTGTCCATCCAACTGACTGGGAAACTCTTCAGACTCATTAAAATGGAAATACTTGTTGACTGTTCTTAAAAAACAACAACAAAAAAAAATTCGAACCAAAAAAAGTCCCAAACCCTCACACTCTTCACTTTAGAAAGACCTTCATAAAAATTGGATTAAAAATATTGTGTAATATCCTGACCAGGTCTGTACATACTAGCAATTTAAACTCGCCCTTTTTAAAATGACACTAGGGAGCTAGACAAGGCTGTCCATTATCCTCTTTTCTTTTTGCAATTGTAATTGAACCTTTAGCCTTATTTTTCAGCAACTAAGAACTGCTTCAGGGAATGCCAATTGGAAACTCTATAAATTTGGGTTCATTGTATGCAGATGACATATTGATTTGCTCCTGTAATCCTGGTCATAATCTGCCTATAATCCTACAAACAGTGGATTGGTTTTACATTACCTCTGACTTCTTCGCAGCTACAGTGGTAAAACTTGTTTTCTTAACATGAACACACAGTTGCAGAGCCTACCTGATCAAAGTATCATTAGATGACACAGGATTCTACTAGACATGTAGAGATAATCAAATGTTAAGTCAAGCATCCACATATAGCTAAAAAACTCACTTCCTTGACGTTGCCTTAATTGCTTTATGCATGTCCTTATTTTCCTTCAAATTTTTTTTGAACTCTAAAATCAATTAATATGATAAACCTTGTCTTTTTGTTTCTCTATTTCAGGATCTTTGTCTCTAAGCACTATATTTTTTCTTTATTATTTTAATCTTTTCCTTCACTTTGTACAAATGGAACATTCGAGGTATGTTGGCACATCAAGGCACATCAAGGACAAGAAGGTTATTAGGAACAGTCAGCATGGTTTTACCAAGGGAAAGTCATGCTTGACCAACCTGATAGCCTTCTGTGAGGATGTAACCAGGTGGATGGATGATGGAAGGGCAGTAGATGTGGTCTATCTTGACCTCAGCAAGGCATTTGACACCGTCTCCCACGGCATCCTTGTGGGCAAGCTGAGCAGGTGTGGCCTGGATGATCAGGTAGTGAGGTGGATTGTGCACTGGCTGGAGGGCAGATGTCAGAGGGTTGTGGTCAATGGGGCCGAATCTAGTTGGAGGTCTGTGACTAGTGGAGTCCCTCAGGACTCGGTGCTGGGTCCGGTACTATTCAATATCTTCATCAGCGACCTTGATGAGGGAACAGAGTGTACCCTCAGCAAGTTTGCTGATGACACTAAACTGGGAGGAGTGGCTGACATACCAGAGGGAT
>VWZZ01001101.1:258302-408311 GCA_013399095.1 Psophia crepitans
CATCTCCCTTATGAGGAAAGGCTGAAGGAGCTGGGTCTCTTTAGCTTGGAGAAGAGGAGGCTGAGGGGTGACCTCATCAATGTTTATAAATATGTTAAGGGTGAGTGTCGGGAAGATGGAGCCAGGCTCTTCTCGGCCTCACTAAGCGATAGGACAGGAGGCAACAGGTCCAAGCTGGAGCACAGGAGGTTCTGGGTTAACATAAGGAAAAACTTTTTCACTGTGAGGGTGACAGAGCACTGGAACAGAGAACTGGACAGAGAGGTTGTGGAGTCTCCTTCTCTGGAGACATTCAAAACCCGACTGGACGTGTTCCTGAGTGATGTGCTCTAGGTGGCCCTGCCTTGGCGGGGGGGGGTTGGACTAGATGATCTTTCGAGGTCCCTTCCTACCCTTGTGATCCTGTGATTCTGTGATTCTGTGATTCTATGTTAAGCTTTGTAATCCCTTTTAGAGAAAGTTGCGTCAACTTCAAAACATTTAGAGTTATTTCAGATTAAAATTTTAGTTCATTATACTTTGGATGGCTGTAGCTGCAGAACTGAGATACTATTGCTGTAGTACATGTTACACATAGGAAGAAATTATAATGGCAAAACCTGTATGCTGAAATTACTGGTACCTACCTGAAACAAAACCCCTTGTTCTGGAGATGGCTGGAAAAAAGACAGTACATTTTTCTTTATTTACTCCTTGAGCAATTCTCAGAGTAAATTCTTAGATCTCTGTCTAATTATTTGAAAGAGCTTGAAAGATTGGAACAGATACCCAAAATTTGGTGATGCTTTTCAAAGTCCAAATATCACATATGTCAAGGTGTTCAGCAATTAGACCAGTCTGGCCCATTGTTTTGCTGTCAAACAACATTAAACGTGAAATTGTCAGCTGAGCATTGTACAAGCAGATTACATAATGTTACATTAGAAAAGGATTGTTGCACAGATATATTGACTAAGTATTTCTTTTCTACTAATTAAATCTCAAATTACATTATTTTAGCAAAAACTGAGTTAAAAATGGAGTTTTAATTTTTAGAATAGGCTTGCTCTGTTTGGAATAAGATTCAATAGTCGCTCATTCCAAATATATATTGATTTTCTTTAATATGTTACACAGGTTATAATTAACTCTTCAAAGAATAGCTTCGTTTCAGACAAATTTGTCATTTAGCTGTCATAAAATATACATACCATGAAACACTAGTGTGTGACAGAGTATCCTAAATTAGCTATTTGAAAAAGAGAGTGACAAAATGGAAAATTGACGCAAATGGCTTCTGCTCCCAAGTTTTTAATTCATTATCAGCTGGACTGCCTACCTGCTTTTTACTAATTGTGCTCACACACGAAAATAGTACTACTTTCTTCTGAATATATCACACAGAAAGTGAGCAAGAGAAGAGTTTTCTATCAGAGAAGCTAAAATCAGCATCACATAAAAAAAGCTGGAAAGGTATAATGTTCATTTTCAGCTTTCACAATTTCCATAACATAGGTGATTATTTCCAGACACAAGATACTCTTTATTTAAGTTGTCTGCGCTTTATTTTATTTATCTGGTAGTGTAAATCTAGTGAAGACTAGATTGCAGGTAATAAGGATGTAAAATTAACGAAAGACAAAGTCAGGTAGTGCATATCCAACATGATCCCGAAGACAGATAAAGCCGGAATGATGCTGTTTTTATCAGTTAAGCATTAATGTATATTCCCAACAGACAGGCAGAGGGGCTATTCACACTGCGTTTAACTTTTTCATGAAATAAAAAGTATGATGAAGGACAGAAGACTGCTACTAGAGTAAACCATAATGTGTTAATAATAATGAAAAGTAGAAACCTGAAAACTATGGAAAATGGGATGACTTCCTTTCTCAGTTATAGGGAGAGACACACATTTTAATTGTATCTGTTCTTACGGAAATCTGAGCCACATCTAAACCTTCTGCACTTGCTTTTTTAATCAGCTTGAGGATAGCTGGGACCTAATTCTTGTCGACAGTCAAGATGCACAGGCTGAAACAAGGCCATTTTATCCTGAGATTCTTCAGTCTTCTAGGGAGATGAGGGTGGTGGTAACTGAACTATCTGATCTTCTTTATGAAATGGGTTGATTTTATTTTCTTAGTACTCCATGGTCAAACTGTAATACAGTTTGGGCCATCTCCCAACAGCAAAGGCTATAGGCTGGAAATACGCACTCCGGCATTTTTGCCTGTGTATCCTGTGCACAGAGAGCAGACTCCAGGGTGGCTACTATATCTCTTCCGTGATCAAATGTATTCTTGCATGTGTCTAAATACAAAGAGAAAAAACCCTTTACTAATCTAAGCGGTTTAGGTACCTTTTTTTTTTTTTTCTTAGTAGAATTCGGTGCAAACATAAGATTAAAAGTGCAGATGGACTAGTTATGATTAGCTTCTCTGCTTAGTGGGAGAAATCCATAAACATGAATTCTGGTGAATTTATTGCCTTGTGTTGCAAATTTTTAGTGGCTGTTGTTATTTTGTACACGGTGGAATTGCTGGTTTCTTTCTTTTCTCCTTGCAAGGGCTGTGATTTCCAGTACACAGAAAGTCACAGTAGTTGATTCAAGATGTTACACATACGCAGTTTCTTTTGTAAGTTACGAGCCCAAGTGTACTGTGTGCACTAGCAGATGTAAATTAACATTTTTTTACCAGGTTTAGATGTCCAAGCACAATCCCATAGCCCTGTTTAATGCAAAATCATTATTAAAACCAATAACAACTGTATGAGATTTCACCAAGTGTGACATCTAGTCTACGTCCAAGTAGATGATGCAATAGTTAAAGAGCCACTTGTGATTTATTATGTGTACAAAACTTACAGAGAACTCTCAGCAAAGTGCTCATTGGTAAGTCATGCTACCTCAGTCTGTTTTGTTCATTATGTCTGCTCCTGCCTCAATGGGTTAAATTAACTTGCTATATAATCATGAGCATGCTGTAGCTTCGAATTAAGTTCGAGTGAGCTCTTTTCAACATTTGAAATAATTTCACAGGCTCCATTATCAAAATTTTCCCCTGCAAGGGTAGTGTTTTATGTGTCTCCTGAGTGTCCTATAAACTCCCAGTATTAATAGTGTGTTAGTGCTGATATTGATGCGTGATAGCATGGATACTGCATGCGCTGTTACAATGCTTTAAGACTGTAAACCATTTTTAGCAGTGCTCTTTGCAAGGCTAAGTCTTGATAGTGTAATATAGCACTGCTAATTATATTGATCTAATTAATCTAATTAAATTGCAGCTAGATATGTTGTACATGTCATTTGTCTATATTAACATTATGTAAACCTATTCTGCTTGTCTGTGCATTTTATATACAATGCCTCTTTAGCATTTGACCAGGAAAGTGATTGTATGCCTCCTGCATCTCATACTGGTGAGAAAGAGATGTGGTGATCAGGTAGTTTATGAGATGGGGAAAGCCTGACTTTTTAAAATCTGGTTTTGTTTGGAGAGACAAAGGATTTTCTCTTCCTGGAGCTTAGAAAATGTCTTCTCTGCTTCCTTGTTTGTTTATACCATCTTTGAGGAAAACACACCCTCATTTTTCAGAATTTCTGTGCATGGCTTTTAACACATTAATACGAGACCAAAGGGTCCAGAGTCACTTTTGCTGGAGCAAGGGAAACAAAACTGTACTGCTTTGGTATTTCTTTCTTATATGGAGGAGAATGAGTATGGGGAAAATTCACTCCTAAGGGAGCAGGTAGCTTCCTCCTGCTGCTCCCCACCGTTGTTAGTTCTGCCTGCCACCAGCCGCTCCAGAGGAGATGCCTGAGCGGAGAGGCCAGCAGTTGATGAAACAGCAAATCTTTGACTTTGTTGGCTGTGGCCTCTTCTTGTGTAGCAAAGGGTTTTTTCATAGTTGTACTTACCCATTGTGGTTGTGGCAATGAAGGGTAATGTAAGCAGATGGTCTCTCTACCCTCCTCCTAACACAGGACACACACTTGAATGTCATCCAAACTCACCCTTCTCCTGGGTTTTCTTTTATCATCAATTAAATCCAAGTAAATATTCCTTCAGCATGAGCTGGCTTTCCAGACTTCGCATAGTTTTAGCTTCTTGTCTTTCATTCAGAGACACTCCATCATTTTCCATGATCCCTGCCTGGCATTAGGAAGACTCGCTTGGTTCGGTTGCTATTCTGGGTTCGCTGTGTCACTCTGCAGAGTCATGGCAGACTGCGTCACGTTAAAGGAAGAATGTGACTATTTTCTTCCACGTCAGCCTCCTGCAGCAATTAGTGCTGTCCCTGCTTAGTTAGCCAAATCAGCTGAATGCTAAAAATATACAACACTGGACAGGTTAGGAGCCTGAAGGGTGGTTGAATACTGTGTTCGATTGTCTTGATATTAATTTGGATTTTTTTTAATAGATTAAAATTAATAAAATAAAATGCTTTATTTGTCTTTAATTATGATGTAGGATTTTTTTAAAAACTCTGCAGTGGATATTTTAGGCCAGGTTTTTCTGCTGCTTACTTGGAGAAGTGAATGATCCTCCTCTCTGCAGCTGACCACTGGCTTGATGAAATTGCCCTCGCGTTTCTAATGTCACGAAAATGGACTGACAGAACGAAAGGGAATAAGAAAGATGTTTTTAAAATCTCATTTTCCTTTGTGCAGTGTAAGAAGACCTGAAACACTGGTTTCTTCAGCTTACTCTTGCTAATGGCATTAGTTAAAGTAAAACGTTTTAAACCAGTTTTCAGTTCTGATTAATATAGCTAGCTAGCTATGGTTATAATTATTTTCCACGCGAAACAGTTTTCAATTTCCAAAGAACTTAAGTCAGGAACCTGGACTTTCAAGACTAATCTGGCAAGATTCTAAAAAGATGCCTTGTGTACTGTGCTTGGACAAGAAAGAGGTAGTATGAATCCTCCTTTTCCTTTTGTGTTATCTCCCTTCCTCTAGATGGTATAGGGCAGGACTCCACAAGTCCGAAAATTTAAAATTAGAAGTCTTCCACAGGTGGTTTTTTCCTCCTTTTCTCTAAGGTCTTTTAGACCATGGAAGCCATATGCACAGTAAAAAAGGCCACCATGATCCTATAGTTTATCTGTATGTGGTACACATGTACTGAACACGTGATGGGCAGCTGGAGTTCACTATTTAAGGCTTTTGCTCAGGCTGACACACGGCAGAAATATCACAAATAGTGTAAAAGAGGAAGACACGAAAGACGAAGAGCTCCATAGATGACCTGTTGAAGTCAATAGAAATACCCTCAATGGTGTCAGTAGACTAGGAGTCAGGCCCTCTTAGAGAGAGGGAATGCATTAATATTTCTGAGAAAGTGAAGTCCTGGGGGTCTGCAGAAGAGAAAAACAACGAGCCTGAAGGGACTTTGGAGCAGAGCCAGTAGAAGCTGCTGTCATCTCTATCCTGCTGTCCTTTCTTGAACTTGGCACAATCAGCTGATCTGCATGAATGTGATGTTTTTATGGCACTGGTTATAATTGGTAGTGACAGCAGCATGACTGAACGAGACATCACATTGTATGAAAACAGGTTGAAGGGAGGATGGGATTCAGTTACGAAATCTTAAAACTAATTTCATCAGAGCGGGTTTTTTTTTTATTTGCTAATCAGAATATTTTCTGTGAATCTTGGAAATTGCAGACTCTGATCACAAACCAGAGAGTATGAGAGGGTCTCATTCATAAGTGCTTTATCTTCTCAGGAACAAGTCGATAAGCCTTTATTGTTTAATTTTTCTTTCTTGGGAACTGGGCAGCTGACATTTTTTCAAAGTCCCTTAATTTGTAGGGGACTTTGTGGGAGTCACAAAACCCCATTAACCGTATTTTTCATCTGGCTTTAGGAGGAATATATTTTAAAATGGTAAAAGAAAAAGACTTTGAACAGCTTCTGATAACTCACAGTTTAACCATGGCTATAAAAAGAAAATGAAAAGGCAATTAAAAATGGAATATTTCTTTCTTCAGTCTCCCCCCTCCCTAACTGTAATTTGTCACTATTTCTTGTAGGCAGTCAGAAGGATGAGGCTACAGAAGACCGTTTAGCTCTGCAAAGCTGGCTGCTATAAAGCACCATAACTTGACATTAGAGTGAGGGACTACTTTTCAAAATCTGTATCATCCCCCCCCAAAAAAGTCCTGAACAGCACTGCTTTGGGTTTTAGGGTTTTTTGTTTGTTTCCCTCCCCCCCTCCCCCCCTCCAAAAAAAAAGGGAAAGAAATTAAAAGAAATTCATTAATGTTTCAGCAGCACTAGCTGAAGTCCATCAGGGTAATAAGAAACCATGTTTCTTTAGATTCAGTTCTTAACTATCAGTACCCAGCAATATGTAAGAAACCTATGCAGACATATGTCCCAGAGAATCAACAAAAGCGAGCTTGAAACACTTGCAGTGTCCATATTGGTGCATGCAACCTGATATTTATGCTTCTACAAATGCATTAACGAATAGATGTCAGGTCTGCAGATGTCCCTGATCTGCAGAGGGTAGGGCTGCTCAGGTGGGTTTCGCTGCTCAGTCCTGAGCCTCCTGAAACCAAGTCACCTCTGCAAAGAGTGAAGAGTTTTTGTGCTGACTATTCCCATCCTTACAGAAATTACAGCTCTGCTAGGGGGGAAAGGGACTGAGCAGCACCCTGCTGCACCCAGCCAAGGGAGGACCTACGCCTGTACCCTTTGCCTATGCTGAGTGGCAACAGAGGCTGGTTTCCACACCAGAACAGTAGAGCCAGAAGGCCCCAGGTTTTCTTGACTGGCTTTTCCAGCAGTACTGTGAAGGTCTGCATGGATATTTTGGGTGAAATAAATATTTGTATGCTGTTAAGCTAACGGAAGATAGTATCATTATTTAAAAGGGTGCTGAAAAGCGTTGACACTCTCTCTTGTGTGTATACATGTAAAGTTGTACTTATTTATCACACGTGTTTATAAAACAGCCACCGCTATATCATCCGAGCTCAAGTTTTGTGAAAAGTTCACAAGGCTGTATTTCATGTGAGCCATATGCCGAGCTGAAGGCACATAATTTACAAACCTTTTAAGCGATTGTGTTACCAACAATTCACATTTCTGCTCTCAAGATAAAGTCCCAGCCCATTCCATCTGATCAGCATCTTATTCTTCAAGCAGGTGTCATGGTTTCTGAATTTTGTCCAGATGGCAGCTGATGTGGAATGAGAGACTGAGTGAATAAAATCAAATGCTGTGAGAAGAGCCAGCGAGCCTTTGCTCCTCATGTTACTGCTAGTGACAATAGATTTAGTGCACCCATTGTTCATGAGCTGTGAGTTTATTAGAGCTAAATGGTTAGGATTATCTCATCAAATTGTAACAATCAGAGAAAGTGATTGAAAATACTCCCTTAAATATATTGCATTTGGTTCTAGTTCATCAGCATTTTGCAGTTCATGTCTTTTGGTCCTATGCATGTATACATGTATCTGTTCATGCCCAGAGCTGGTTCAGCATTCATTGCTCCCGATATACCTTTGATCTGCTAAAAAGCAACAGCAAAGCTTATAGACACGATACCGAGTGCAATGAAAGTTTCAATATACGTGTGTGCAAAAAAGGATGGGTCCCACAGGCTGTCTCAGGGAGCGTGTAACTGCTGTTTGGATCTGAGAGGGTCAGCAGCTACCGCTGAGCAGTTCAGCCCTCTGACAGAGCCACCTTTATCCGTAAGCCAGCTCCCGGAGTTGTGGATCATAGTGGAGCAAGAGCCCTGTGAGCACAGGGCAGAGGGGAGTGGTACTGTGCCCACCCTGGGGAGATCTGCAGCCCTTCCCCATCCACCCGTGTGGGGGACAGGAGCCTGCCAACTGATGCCCAGCGCCGTCTGTTAAACTGCTACGAAACCATGACATGTGAACCTCTCTACTGTGCTGCTAGTGTTAGGTCTGATCTGGCCATCGGTTGTGCCGGGACCCCAGGTGTAAATGCTGCCTCACCCAGAGCGGAGCAGCCTAGAAAGGGAGTTGTCAGGAGTGACTTTGCTCTCTTGATCTCCATTTCTCTCACCTGGGTGTTTGCCTCCAGAAAAATCCATATCTTTGAGTTGCCTCTCAAGGAGGCTCTTATTATGACACTGGTGGGCAGAGCCCTTCACAATTTGTAAAATAACCTGCTGCCATGTCAGATTAGGTTATGTGCCATCAAATTATTTAAATCTTCACAGTTACATTTGTTCTACAGACGTGCGTGCTCTCTCTCTTGAGACTAGCATTTCTGCACTTTTATGAATACTTTCAGGTCATTCTTTTTTTTTTTTTTTTCAGTGGCAAAATCAGTTCTCAGAGCTCTTTTTAAGACAATAAAAAAGAGAGGTGGGGCTTTGTGTACATTTTATGGTTTTTCTGTCCAATGACTCTAATGTCAAAATTGCTACAACCTTCCAAGAGAAATGCTAAATCATAATGTGGTAAGAAAGGCACCCTCGACAGGTCTGCGAATGACAGCTCTATAATTTCAGCATTATTTGAATACAATGTAGAAGTGCCTTATATGTTTAAGCAGCTTCATTTTACATCTGCTTTTTAGAATAATTGATTCATACTTGTCTGCACAGGCTTTCAATCGTTCTTTTCTTTCTTAGTGTCTTTGTCTATCTTTTTCTTTTTTCTTTCTTTTCTTTTTATTCCCTGATTTTTTTTTTTCTATAATATTTATTTTACCAGTGAGAAGATGAGAGGGTCAGGCTGAGCATGTAGTAGAGTGAACTGCAGCAGCACAAGTCATCTTGGGCTCTGCGCTCATTAGAGCCATAGAGCAGAATGATTTGAATTACGTGTGGATTTTTTTCCTGCATATTTACATGTGCATTTTTTTCATACATATGGTAAAGTACATTGCTTTATTTGTGGCTCAAAAATTGCTGTTATTTTTCTGAGTGCTGAGGTATATTTGATCTGTTTTAATATTTCTAAATTATTTTTGCCATTGTTGCTCAAGTCTGCGTGGGTTGGTTGAAGTCCTTAAAAAATCTTCCAGTGATTCCTAATGACAATTTTTCATCAGGAGACGGGGGCTTCAAATCCTACTAATCCAAAAAAGTTTATAGTTCTACTTTTTTTTTTTTTTCCCCTCCCGTGATGTTTCTGCACTGTTGAACTGACAGCTGAGATCCTACCCCGTTTCCTCTGTGCCTGATGTCAGATGCAGCCAGTGAAAGGGTAAAGGGAGCTGTACGGACTGGGAAAAGCAGTGTATTTTGCAGAGTGACCACCCAGGCTAAAGCTGTGTGTCATATGTCAAAAATCTGCAAGACCTGGCAGATCTCCATGCAGGCAGCTTTGCTTCTCGCGGCACGCTCAAGGAACCTGTGCCGGGCTGCTCCGACGCCAAGCCACGGTTGTAGCCTCTGTGGCCGGCATCGCACCACCGGCAGCGCTCAGGAAAACCAGCTAAGGGCCGTGTTTCGTGCCTGGCTGTCCACAGACTGCCCTACAACGCTGCCTGCAAACACCAGGAGCCTGTCACGCCTCTGTCTTAAGAGGGCCCTTCACCCCACACGTCCTGCCCTGGCTTCCCAGGGAAGACCGCTGGGAGGAGGCAAGGCAGGTGCTGCACGTCAGGAGTGTCTCCACAAAAGGTGGTGGCTTTAAAATGCACAAGCCCATGAAAAGTTAGGTTAAAAATCGTGTCTCTCCTTTGTTTTTTTCACTATGAATGCGTGCTGCTTTCCTCAGTGGATACTGAGCCAGATGTGAAGAAGTACAATTGGAAGGGAGAAAGAATTAGACTGACAGAGAGGGAAAAACCTTTCCAACAAACACTGGTAAATATAGTTTAATAAGGTGTTACGCTAAAAGCTCTATCCCCTTTATAAAAAATATTGTAGTTGTTTAGTGATACCTCTTCTTATTGGAGGTGCTATTATAAGCTAAAAGAAAACCTGTTCTCAGCCTCAGTCTTTATAATCAATAAAAATATTTACAATTAAAAAAAATAAAGATTAATATGTTTTAAGAAGAATTCATAGATTCTGGGCTAACATGGCCCAGAGTGATAGCCTTCTTTAAATAAAAGGTTTTCAGAGGATTCCAAAAGATCTCAAATCAATGTTCTTCAGCATTTAGCTTCCATTTCAAAACTTCCTTTTCCTAATATTTTTGTCTGTAACTGTACAGGTTGTATTATTTCTCTCTTTAGAGCTAGTTTGCCTGTACTGATGCATGGTTTTAGTGTTCTTAGCAGAAACTAATAGGATGTTTGAAATGTTGGTTGTATCTTTGTACCACCTTTCCTCTCCGCGTAGTATTTGCTGTGGTGGCGGGCACCATGAAAGTACTGGGATAGCCTGCTGTGGAGCTGGCATGTGCGCATGTGAATGTTTCACAAAGTGCAGAATTGTATATGAAATTCCTGATCAGATTATCTGCAAGGAGAAGTGTGAGATGATGAAGTCGATTTGCAGACCAGATAGCGCAGAATGGGCAGCGTCAAAGCTTGAGATCAGGCAGTGATTTCTGGGTTTGTGTGAAACGAAGAGCTCTTTAGATAGTGTCATAGCATGTAAGGCTTATGGATAGATAGAACTGAAGGGAATAGGTAATAACCATAAAACAGTGTTATGAAAATATAAACCATAATTAGTGATAATGGGTTACTCTCTTAATTAAATACATTAAAGTATGGATGCAGATTTTTGATGCATGGATGCTTTTGTCCAAGAGCATATGTGTGCGTATATACTCATCTAACATTGATGTATAGCTGATGTATTAAATATCCATCAAAGGATGAATACTCTGCCCTAATGTTAAATGGGTCTCTTTAGTGCTGTGCAGTTGTACAAATAT
Organism: Psophia crepitans; assembly: GCA_013399095.1. Taxonomy (NCBI): domain Eukaryota; kingdom Metazoa; phylum Chordata; class Aves; order Gruiformes; family Psophiidae; genus Psophia; species Psophia crepitans. The sequence continues at coordinate 269,118 of VWZZ01001101.1, forward strand.
ACGGAAGAAAATAGTCCCTGCCCCCAAATTTCCCATCTAAAATGAAAAACATAGAAACTTAACTGTGCACGTGCTAAGGGTAGCTCAAGGTTGTAAGTGCTGTTGGCCAGGTTAAGTCGTACCTGTGGGTGTCCTGCTCATTCTGCTGAAGGACCTAAATGCTGGTGGGATGCCTCTGCTCCTTATTAACCGAAGTATTGAAACACCATCATGAAAATTCCGATTTCAGTGTCAGCAGCTTAGGGGGTTATGTGGAAGGAGTGCTTCCATTCCTGTTTCTGCTGCCTTCTGCAACAGAAGCTCTGTTGCTCTCTTGCTTTCTAATGATGGAAGAAACTGCATTTCCTGACCTCCAGCACTCCAAGTTTCAAATATGTCATTAAAAAATCTGAGTCCTCTGAGTAGTTAGATGATTATGAGGGGATTAGATTATGATTAGTACCAGGGAGGGGAAGTATTGAAACACATCTCTAAGTTACATGTTTGCCCTAGTAAGTGCCTATGCCATCCCCTCCCCCGCTGGTGCTGGGGACCTACTGCGGCCAGTGTGCACCACTAGCTGCGGAAGCCCAACCTTGGTGGCCCTACATTGCTGACCTTCCCATCATACACTGGGGAGGGGCTCTCATCTCATCAAGAGACAAAAATAACTGGATTTTATTGGCTTCCTCTCGTGTGCTGTGTTATTCCTATTACTTTTGAGAAAATTCATGCCTGCCAAGATGAATTTGCCTTTTTTGATTTAAAGTTTTGTCTAGTTCAGGAGCAAACCAAGTTTCATCTAGCTCTTGAATCCACCAGAACTTCTAGGTTTGTTTTTTTTCTGAGGTAAACTTTACCCTGAGAACAGAAGTACTGATCCTTTATTCCACAAATTGTGCTTTCTGAATTTGTACTGAGGAGAGTCATGTTCCCTGCAGTTGCTTCTGCTTAAAAAAGGGCCAGCTACAGTGGTTTCCCTTTGTAATCTTCTTCTCTTCATGTCCTCCCCTCCACACCAACCTCTCCTGCCGTGCACATTTGGGTTGATATTTTCTCTGCCTAGTCTCAGGGCTACAGTGATATTAAAAAAGAAAAGTCTGAGTAAAATGAATTGTTCCTTATTGAGGTAGAGTATACAGGGAGAGAAAAAATTATGCCTCTTCCTTGGAATTTTACATAAGCATACAGTAAGTCAAAATGGCAGGGTCCATAAATGTCAGAGATAATTTTATTGGCACAAAGAGTTAAACATAAAGATACTCAGGTACAACCGTCCTGCCAGTGTCTGAGCTCATGATCATTTTAGCTGCATGGGCAGTCTGACCATATCCGTAGGATCATGAACTACTCTCTCCGTGGTTTAATCTAAACTTTGAATAGATGGGATACACTCCTAAAGAGAGCTTCTAGATGTGTCTCTTTTTGAATACTTGGTATTTTAATCCGGTGCTTTTGAAATCAAAAGAAAGATTTCCATCAACTTAAATGGGTTCAAAAGTGGGTCCTAACATGAGATTACTTTTTTCATTAAGGACATTATGTTGCATCATTGAACTCAATGTTTTTTTCCATTGACTTCATTAGAAGCAAAATTGGCCCCTTAAAGCATATGTCTTGATAAGGCACTTCGTCTTCTGTGACTGCAGTAAAAAAAAAAGGGGGGGTGTGTGGGAGAAAAAAAGAAAATGAATCATAACATCCTTATCCTTGCTGTTCCTTATTTCTGTGACATGTTGCCTCTGATATTTCTGCATTTTGAATCATAAGGGCTCTATTCTCACTGGGCTCTTGTCCCATGTTAATCTGATATTCATATAATTTTGCTAGAAAAGAGTCTGTGAATGATCTCTCCCTTCTAATTTATTCAAGACTAACATTCTGCTACTGGCAAACTTGCCTCCATGGTTCCCATGTCTGTACAGTATAACCAGATGTTTTGTAGTTTGGGTCCCTCTGCACATCATTGTACAGACACTGCAAGTACCTCTTTCCTGCAGATTTCTCCAAGAGCCCTCACAATGGAATACATGAGGCATGTGTGAAAACAGGTCATAAACCAAGCTAAAATGAAATTTAAAAATACAGAAAATGCTTCTTAAAAAGCAGAAGAAATATTATACAGACTTTTGTAGAGCAAAAAACCAGTCATCTGGGCTCAACGTGCATAATAGTGCAGTTGCAAAGCCTTGTAAATAGTGAGGTATTCATTTAAACCAACTTCTAAATGAAGATATAGAATTATGGCAATAATGTGGAATTGGCTTTGAATGAGTAGAACTTGTACGACACTCACTGCTAAGACACTTGTGTGCCTCTCAGCATTGAAGGCGTACTCCCAGCACCACTGTCAGGGAGGCAAATGACTTCTAACAAAGAAAACTGAGGTACAAAAATCTACGAAGATTTGAAATACAAAACTTTGCATTTGATTTCAGTGCTTAGGTAAGCCATGCTTAAATGCTTAAAGTCTTCTGGGCAGATGAGCTTGTTCTGTCTAGTGTGTCAGATGCGTTTGTACTGAGTCCAGTGACATCTTGAGTCCTGTGGAGTTTTTAAAAGTCTATTTCCATTCAGAGTGAAGTAAAAAGTGATATGTAAGAATACAATCAGGTTTTTGACAAAGGGACTTTAGGGGATAAAAGGGACTTCTGATTTCTCCTAAATAAATGAGAACCACCATGAGAGGAGAGCTTGAAGTCAGCCAAGAGCAATAGAAGTCTGGTTCTTGCTCTTAAATAGCTAAGTAAGTAAATGCAAAAAAACTTCGATACTTGCAAATGCAGCTTGAATTTTCCTCAAAGTTTGAGAGCGTTTCGGTGGGAGGCTCTGAATTGGACCAATCTCTGCTTAAAATGAAGAACAGGAACGGACCATCAATTTCTATACATCCTCTGAGTATAGAATTAATGGTTCTATTAAAATGAGACATCCCCAAGAAATTCTATAGTAATTGAACTACCTCATAAATTAAGACAAGCAAGCACAGTTGTATAAATACTGGAATGTCTGACCCACTTACTTGTAATAAAGTTTTGTCCATTATAGCCTTCAATCCCAACTGGGTGATGGCAAAAATTTCTGAGTAGCCCAGAAAATAGTTTCTGAAGCATTGGGTGAATATTTTCAGATGATGGGGTGACATGGAGGGCTATTCTGTTCTCCGCTGCTCTAACCTGGTTTAAATGGCCTGCATCAATCCTTACATTTAATGACAGAAAACTCAGCTTAACCTTGCTGTAAAGTAAGTATTTATACATATCAATGAGAGAAATAAAACACCTTATTGATTTTACATCTACTTTCACTGTGGTAATTAAAATGTACCTTTGCAGCTTGCAGAACAGTAGTCTGTTTGTATTAGATCAAAGAAAAGCTCTTCCACAGACCTTATTTTGTATTCCTGTTATCCCTTGAAAATTCTTAAATAAATGCAGAAGGATGAGTCCAGTCTTCATAACCTGCCACCCTTTACCTCTGGTAAAAAGGCACTTTCCAGTCAAAGGAGATAATTGTTTGTATGTTCTAATAATTTCTTGGTCAAGTGCAGTGTTGACTACACCAAAGTTCAATGTTCAGTATAGTTAATGGTTTTTCCTGGATATATATTTTGTCAGGAGTTTTCTGAGGAAACCTCCTTACTGTAACTTCTCACAGGAGGGTCATCACTACAGCAAATCTCTTCAGAAAAGCAAAGCCCTTGAGAAGGGCACTGTAGACCTTCCAATCCTACTGAATTTGGTGTTAGAACATCACTTTTAGCTGTATGCTACTACCTGGCTGATTTGTGTAGAATCTATTCACTTTCTGGATGTATGCAACCCATCTCATCTGCAGTCTGGTGCATTTGCAATTGTTTCTGTCGGTGGATCTGGACTGTGGCCCCAGACCTGACATTAATGTGGGGATACTGGTGTAAGTAGAGTCAGGGTTTTTTTTTTGGCAGAAAGTTAGTTTTAAGTCCATCCTTGAAGAATTAATATTGAAGAATCCTCTGGAGATGCCCTTTGCCAAAATTGCCACCCCAAAAGCTCTCCACCTTTGATCCTGATGGATGAGAAGGTTTCCTAGGCAAAATTCACTTTTAGAGCGTAAATTGCCTCACCTTGCACCCACAGCTGTTGAACATTTTGACTGAGCAATTTCAGCAATATTGGAATAGTCTTCAGCAACACTTTGGTTTTGTGTGTGTGCATGTAAAGTCAAGCTCTTGGCAGCATAAATAATTTCTAAAAACACATGTGTTTTCCTTTGAATTTTTTTTTTTAAGACTTTTCTCAGGTTCTCTAAACCTGAATGGCTACATGGTGCGTGCAGTTTTCATACCTTGGATTGCTATTATTCTCTCATTTATGTCTCTAATGGTACGCCAGGATTGGAAAAGTCCCCTCATGTAGTTCAAGTACAGGCCAGACCATGGTTTGTTCTGTGTTGCAACAACAGTCAGGATGTGCTTCAGCAGCCTCACAGGTTTAACACAGATTTAACTGACTCCAAAGGAATAACTGACATACATTGAATCAGCCCTAACAAAAGAATTTCAGTTTGAATCTCAAGATCCTAAAATCCTGGGAAACTTGAGGTCTGTAGGAAGAAGATTTATACTGGTACCCTTCTGCTTCGTCTTCCCATTCCCAGTACAGGTTGATGGAGAGCTATTAGCCATTTTAACCAGTGATTAATTTAGCTCCCTCTGTACCTTTTATCCTTCTTATGTCTGATTAGTCCAAGGCTTGGGATTTGAAATAAAGCCAAGATTTTAAATCTGGAGCCCTCTTAATTACTTCCTCTCACTTTTTTTTTTTTTAATCATATGGTAAAAACCTGATTACAGATCTGTCTGTGTAGTAGCCCACTGTAGAGATATTTAAGCTGGGTCTAAAAAAGCTAGTTTGGTAGCGGAAGCAGTCTAGCCATAGAAACAGAAGATAATTTATATAAACATACACTTACTACACAAAAGTGTGAGCGATTCAGAACATGCCATTTTTATACACGTGTGTGTAGATATATATGTAAGGACTGCATGATGTGTGTATTTATGGATACACATCTAAAAACCTTGCTAGTACAATTTAGCAAGTAACACATTTCAAAAGCAGAAAGAGAAAGGAAAAACAGAAACACAATTGTGATTAATCATGCTCATTAACAACTCAGACTTATGACCTGTGCAAATTGTAGAGCTTTTTTTTTTTTGAAGTGTGTGTGTGGTGGTGGATGGGAGGAGGGGTGCATATGTGTGGAATGAGAGATGAAAAATATACTCCTTTCTCTGCCAATAAAATGACCCCTTCCCCCTGCTCAGTTTTAAACCTTCCCTCCAAAAGTTGGGCAGATGTCTAAAGCTGGCTAAAGCCTTATTATTTAGTTAACTCTAGGTGGTTTCCATTAGCCTTACAGTACATGCCACTGAGCAGACATACAGTAACTGAATTGTTTCAACTTATCCAAATAACATTGAAATAGACTTAATTGTTGAACTGCAGGAAAGACCATGTGTCTCCAGGGACTATTAGTGTCATTTAAAAGGCTAAATGTATCATAAAACCTGTCTTTAACAGAATAAAATTGTACAGACCAACACAATTTTAGCTAATGTTTTCCACATTTCTTGTAAAAAAAAGTCGTTGGCTGTAAAGCAAAGTTCATAACATTTCTAGAAGTTATTTCAGTGCAGCACTTCCCAACCAGTTTGAACCTACTATCCTTTTTACTACTGAGTAGCAACTTTGAGACTAGTCTCTCTGAAATCTACTAGATTTAATACAGAACATATTTCTATTTATTCTGCATAAACAGAGGCTTTTATGCAGCAGAAGATTCAAGAAGACTCTGATTTCAATAGATAGGCATTTTCCTCTTAGATTGCCTCAACATTTAAATCCAGCTTTGATTAAAGAAGAATATGGTAGTATTTGAAAGGAAAAATAAAACTGAAGGAGTCCTTGTTGATATGGGTTGTCAGTAAGATTTCCTCAGCAATCATCATTTCAGTATTTTGTGATTCTTATTCTGGGATTTAGTCTCTTGTTTTTAATTCCAATGTTACATATATTCTTTTGTTGGCTATGTTAAAAAATTTATTTGGATAGGGAAAATGATAATGGTAGCTGAAAACAGACAAAAGAGGAAAGCAGAAGAAGAGGATGGGGGAGGTAGAGTGAGGCTGAGGAAGAGTGAATGAAAAAGAGAGAATTGCTTTTATGCTATCAAAGAGACAAAGGGGTATTTCTTTGTTCCAAAGAAGTTCAAAATATTAAGGGGAAAAAAATCAAGAAGAAAGACAAATAGTGGATCAACCCTCAATAGAAGGAGCAAATCTTTCTATTTATCTGTCTCATCTTTTCACTGGAGTTTTGTATCAACTCACAAGGAAGCTATTTCAAATAACTTCTGCTAACATTATTTTTACTTTACAAGTTTAGTCGCTTTGTTATTTTACAAGTTTTGTTGCTATGGAAATGAATGATGTAATCTACTCTTTCCATCACAATCACTTACTTTTGAAAAAAATCTTTTTAACCTGAAGAGATTTTTTTTTTACTCTGGTTAGTCCTCTCCAATCTAGGGGACAAAGCTATTGTCTCATTTTTTTTCTGGAAGATCTCAGAATCAGGATGTAATTACCCATGTAGGAACACTAGTGCCTTTTCTGAAAAAGTTAAGAATTTCTTGCAATGGCAGTTACTGTCAAGCTTTTCCCATTAGAGCTATGTGTGAATAGAAACAACTGTAATTTCTTCATTGCTTGCTATTAAAATGAACTTGAATCATGTAATTCTTTTGAAAAAGAGACATTATGATGACAAAAAATATTGGTTAAGTCTAGCCAGGGTTTGATTTATTTGGTTTTAGTCTTGCGATAAGGAGAGGGTACGTGCTAATGAAGCAGTTCCCGTTTAGAGGGAAATTCATCCAGTAACAAGTCATTGTGCCACTAATTCTTTTTTCATCCCCATTTTGGGAATTTACGTAGTGTCTGGTCTCCTGGTGCTGATCCTCAGAGTGGCCCTGAATTCACCTGTAATGAAGGAAATCCCTGGGCGTACAAACCTAGAACATCTTTACCTTGAACTAAAATGACTCTTAGGTAGTCTAAAATGACTATTTCCAGATTATTGATGGGGCGTTATTGCACAGATCAGCCTACAGATGTATTCATACACCATGCAATTAAATGCGACGGAGACATCTCCCCACACCTCTGATGCAGCAAAGGTAATAGAATTACATCAGTAGTTTGAAATTTTAAAGTCAGATAATTGCACTGCTATGGTGCTAGACACAAACTAAAAAGTCCAATATGTGTCCATGCACACTTCCAACCTGTAAACTTGTTCAATCTCTGCTTTGTCAATTTGCTCTTCAGACCTGAACTTATTTAATTGCAACTAATAAGACAGCTTTATGGTGTAGTATGACCAGAAGCACGAAGCACAGAGTCCAAGTTACTGTTGTTTTACGCATTCGGGTGACTCCGGGAAATCCTTGCAATCCCACTATAGCATTTTGAATGATTGAGTTTAAGTCACCGACAGCCTCTCCTTGATAGACCTGGTTTAGGAAGAAAGTATGGAAAGGTACGGTGGGTCTGTGCCTTTCCTAAAAATTAAGTAACTGGTACTGCATTAAAGTTGTATTGATTTATTTTCAGCCTATCAAGACCGAAAAAACCAGATTTCCAAAGCCTGAAATATCACTGTTTCTCAAGTTATGGCAGCATTACTCAGAAGACTCGAGGTATGTGGAAAGCTAAGCAGCATGCTTTTTTCCCCCCTCTTTAATTTAACCTCTGTTTTGAAGACTGCAAATCCTACAAGCATTGACCAGAGCTATCCAAATAGTGAGAGAGAAATATATGGATTTTTCCTGTATTTTACAGATCATTTGCACAAAAAAGTCCAGTCTCCCATAAACAAGATCCCAGGCTTTTGTAAGCATGAAATTATTTTTCCTATCCAGTTTCCAGTATTTTGATAAGGACTGCTCCGCTTGCTTCTTGCTCTTAAACATGAGTGAAAAAAATAAAATTACATAGATGTTTTTTTCCTTGTCTCTTTTTATTGATAGCAAGAGTAATTATTCTCATACAGGTGGAAAAGTTGACCAAACTAACAAAAAACCCCCCACAACAAGCTTTCAAAAAACCATACTGTAGGAATAGGATTTTTAAAAATGTGTATTGATTTTAAGGCAGTCACCTATGAAGCAGAGATGTGAATCTCTTGGAAGTCAATGGGTACAGTCCTGAGGTAGTGCGATATGGAAATATATTGAAATTATGACATAACAAATGGCAAAATGGTGTTAATAAATGCATTTATTTGGTGTATGTATAGGGATCTATTGAGTATAGATAAGAGTCTGAGTGCATTTCATTTCTCAGAGTGAAGACTCACAGAGGACATTACACATTATTTTTGTCATATAGCAGCTGAAAAAGATGTTTTTATGATTTGCCTAGGTTCATGTGGGAAGGAACAGCAAATCAAAGAATAGAAACCATCTACTTAGACTCTCATTCCCACATTCTTCATAGATGACCTGATTTAGGACTTATTTTAGTACAGCCATGACAAATGTAATGTGCAAAACTAATGAAATTTAAATTAAAAAAGGACTGACTTAACTGTCCTCTGACCTTTCACGCCTAAATGGAATCTCATTCTAATATAAAGTGATAATTGTCCAGTGTTGGTCTTGCCACTTCATTCCTGATAGGATTGAAAAGATGCAACTAAACCTACTAATTTCTGAGTTCTGCAAAATTAGGGTAGATAAGGTACAGTCTTGACTGGTAGTAAGTAGCTAAAAAGACGCTGTTGACAGAATGTAAAACCACCTTCCCGCTATGCCGACTATGCAGTCTTCACTATTTAACCTGGTGACACCACTCAGCATAAGTCCCCAAAACTCGTGCAGGATAGGGTCCTGCCAAGGTCAAATACTTCTTCATTCTTCATTGGGCACATGAATTCTTTGGAATTACTGCAAGAAAATCAAATAACGGATTTCTACATTTTCAGCACACGTCTTGAGCTGATTAGCACAGAATCTAATTTGCTCTAATCAGCCCAAGGTGGATAGAATGTGAAACAGATGACCTTACTGTTTAAGAGCAGGTAATTCTGTTTATTTGTGGTGAATAATGACATTTTCCTACTGATGGGTATTCACCTTGTCCCTTAAATTGCATCAGGTCAGTTCTGAGAGTAACTGGTGCAGCAAGTTTGAATTCCCTTGTACTACGTAATAGGCAACTTTTCTGTCACTGCCAATTTGAACCAGACACATATATGTAAAACAAAGCTTAGTTTCTTGGTAAATATAACAATTTTTAAAATACCCAGCTGGAGAGAAAGTTTCCACTAGTATAAAAGAAGGAGGTATGTATGAATCTGTAAAACAGCCTCAGAAAGCCTTTTTTTTTCCTTATGCTTAGGATTATTAAAAGTATGTGCCCCAGAAACAGAATCTGTGAGTATAGGTGGTAGTTGAATCCAGTAAGATAAAGATCAGATCACTTCAAGATTGAAAATGTAAGTCTGAAAACAAATTATTAGTAGCTGAAATCTGACTTGGACAAGGTCTTCATAGGTAACTAATTTTTTACTTCTGAAGTGCCTAAAAACCAGCAAAAAATGGTAACTTCAGTGTAAGGGTCATTAACTAAGGTAAAACTTGAGTCAAGCATTTGAAATTTGGCCATCTGAGAATACTGGCTAGTGTTCAAAACCAGATTCCTGGCCCTACTGTAATGATCTACAAATACATAAAGTAAGAGCACTCAAGTACTGAGAAGGAGTATCTCCTCTTTGCCCTTTCTCCTCTGAAGGCTGGAAGCCAAGCTGATGGAAACATGCTATTGCGTTATCACACCACCACTGCCTCCCGCCACCTCCCCCCCCTCCCNCCTTTTTCAGTCTGCAGGGCTCTTTTGTTGGGGAGGAGGTTGGGATGCTGGGATAACAGACATCAAAGCCCGAATTAGAGAGGCAGACCCAGTGAGGTCTTCAAAGAAAGAAAACTACCCAGCTGTAAAGGATAGATGTGAATCTGTGAGCCTTGATCCCAGGACCAGACAGAGTTTAAGATCGCTTGCTTAAAGGCACAGCCATACAGGCACAACCTTGAACTGGTAGAAATCAAGTAAGACTCAAGATATCCTTCAGGGAAGAAAGCTGCGTGTTTACTTTTACTTAAGCAAAGCTGAACAGTTGTAAGTGCAGGGAAGATGTTTACTTTCTTCACGACTTATTTGCAAGAGGAAAAATGAAGTGCCTTTTCTCTTTTCAGAGAATCAGAGCAATGAATTCTTGTTATCAAAAGTGATCTGCTCTTAGAACTCGGGGGAAAATCCCATGTTATTTTTTTGTTAACAGGACTAACCACTTTGTGGTACTTGGGGCTCAGCATTGCTTGCTGGTGCCTGCCCTCCTCAGAGAGTTTTCAGTAATGTTTTTGCAAAAATCTTTTCCTGAGATCGAGCTACAATTAGCATGGGCTTCAGTCAGTTCCGTGGAGATGTCACTCCACATAATGCTATGGGCTTCATGCTGCAACATGAAGATGTCACTTCAGATAGCACTGTGGGCTTGAAGTGACAATGCAGAGATGTCACTTCTCTATTATGACCTGCTGCAGGAGAATGTGTCCTTTTTGATGGAGCTGGCTCCATACTTTGCTAATACCCTCTTGATGTCCCTCTCAGTGGGCTTGACTTCACTGGAACAGCATGACAAGTTAAAACATGTCCTTGAGAAGTCACGTTAACTAATGCAACGATGACCGTGACTACACAGTCTGTCTAGGCAGGAACAAAGTGTTTTTTCAATCACGGAAAAACCTTACTCTAGCGAGAACTGACTCACAATCTGCAAAGTTGTTGCTGGACACAACTTATCTCTGTCTACAATGACCGCAAGCCCATGGTCATCATTGTGTCAGTTAACATGACTTCTCAAGGTCATGTTCCACACTGCTGTAAATTTTGAAGGAAGATAAAGGGGCATGAGGAATTTATTTTCTTTCTAGATGCCTCTTTGGCTCAGTTAACCTTTAACAATGGTCTCTTCTTAAGTGGCTAAAACAATAAAGAACAATGCCACAAAGCTAAGAGCATGAATCATAAGTTTCAGGCCAGTCTAAATAGTTGAGTCTGTTTTTCACTTCAATATTCTAAACAAAATAAACTTCTGTTGATAAAAATGCCCATACATCTTGCCATGTAAGTGCTCCATTTCAGGCACTCCAGCATTTGTTGTGGGTAGAAGGAGATTTCTAATGAAAAAAAAAATTGCCCAACACGATTTTCCCAGTTAAACTCCATGTGTGATCCCACAAGTACGAATGACGTTTGGTAGTGCCCCCTTCTGTAATTGCTTTAAATTAAAAAGCAATTAGAAGCCCACTAATTTCAGACTAGACCCATTGGGTCAGGACTGAGATCACCGATAGAGCAGTCAGAAAGTATGCATTACACATCCCTTCTTCCACGAAGGCCAAGTTTATATTGGAGGTAGGTCAGTAATTCCTACCACTGTCAGTGGCAGCCTTTTAAGGCGGCCCAAGGACACAGGCGGTGTTCATTCATCCTCTGGCAGCTGCTGGTACCAGGGACAAATTTACTTTCTGTCATTTTGCTACTTGTGAGTAATAGGAATCTTGGACCTTCATGAGGTGGCATGCACCGCAAGTCCCTGCAGCAGTGGGGTTTTGGGGAACAGAGGTCTCAGGGACTCACTGCTGTACGTGAGGCAGATGGGAGGACTACAGCTGCTCCGCTGTGCTCCTGCACGTGCCTTCACCACCCCCCACCCAACATCCCCCTCACCCTACCTGGCTTCCTGCTACTGATACACGTCTTCTGTGTCGCTGATTACAGAGAGTTTATTTAACTGGAGAAGAAAGAAATGATAATGAGATTACTGAGCACTGCTGATTGCCTGCCCTAGCTGAAGGGCACTGTGGATGACCTGGCCCGCTCGGTCTGTGGGCTGGGGTGGTCCTGGCTCCATGGCACAGCTCCTGGAGGGTTTTCCTAAGCAAGCACCATCGCTAACCCTGGAGGTGAACTTTCTTCAAAGAAAGGCTCTTTTCCCTGACATGGCTTCCATTTTTTTTTCAGAGAAGCTGTGAAAACTTTTCCTGAAATGATCCTCCTCTGCCTTCTGGCTGAAGAGTATGACTGATGCCTTTTCTCCCCCAGTGCAGTGGTACATCTGTGGAGTAGAGAGACTAGGTAACCAGCTGTCATGTCAGGTTTCCTAAACATACTTGCATGTCATTTCTCACTTGTTGGTCTCTATCAAAGCAGAGAGCCTCTGCTGCTAGCTCCATCGCACATCAGGGCTAGAAAATCATTTCATTAAGGCTGAAAAAAGTGTTTTATTTAAGTCAAAATCAGTCTATTCCTGCATTTGTTATTTCTGCTTCTCCCTTAGACAGGCTGATGCTCACACTTACCCTTCTCTTCTCTCTTGCCTTCTTTTCTACATCAAAGACACTAACTACTGTGTTCTTTAATTTAACAGCATCTGTAGCACAAGGGAGAATAACTTCATTTCATGAATAGCGAATCCCTGTATAATGTCATCTTCACATAATCTCTATGTTGCTGCTCTGAAATAGATTTTATTTCAGTAAATGTGCAGACCACCACTACAGTGACACTGTACTGACTGAAGAAAGTGGTGTTACAAGCGTAATCATTTTGTTTTAAAGCATGCTACCAAGGTGTACTAATTATTCTGTTCTTCTAGCTGTCTAATGAACCGCTCTTCAGTTGCTTATTTCTGCCACAGGGAATGGTTTTACCTGAGGCCACTACCATACCACCTGGCAACTGTAAGCCTTGTAGCCAAACCAGAGGCCATGACACCTATAAATTATTGTGATAGCTAGGGTTAGGATACACAGTATCATATAGTCATAGTTAGGATTGAATTAGTATTTGTTTGCCTTTAACCCAATGAGAAGCACATAAAATAGCATAGCCAACATCATATATATACATATATTTAACACCATCATGGCACAGCCAAACACAATCTGTAAGTATTTCACTGAAGTACGTGAACAATGTGTCCACCAATGGGTAAGCAAAAACTTGTGTAGTTACAGGTAAGAAGTGTGGGAAAACATATAAACAGCAAGTCATGTAACAGAATTTGCAAGATAAAGAACAAAGAACAAGATAAACACAAGGGGCAGCAAATAGGCAGGATATCCTACTGAATACACAAGCAAAGCCAAAACCCAGATAAGGGGCATTGGAGAGCAGATGGGGTCCCCGTTTGGAAGAGGAGCAAGCTGCAAAACACATCAGACATTCAGAAGAACTTTGCTGATAAAAGTGCTCTCAAGCCTTATCAGTTCGACCTCCACAACCATCAGCTGCTGAGTACTATGGCCACTGGTGGATCAGCTCCACGGTATTGTATGCTCACAGCTAATTCAGGATATAGTGGAACACTAGTTTTGTGTACATAAAGCTGTGTGGTGATAATGTATAAGGACTAATCATTGGCACAAACTGTCATTAATGAATGTCCGCCTACTAAAGTTTTATTTTAAAGTTGGTTTATGAGCCTTCTAAATACTCCCATCACTGCAATTTCAAATTCCCTGATCAATATAGATATGTGCAGATGCACACACACATATACTCAGTTGCAATAATTTTACCAAAATAAGTAATAAAAAAATAAAGTTATAAAAAATCCCATCATGATTATCCTGTTGAACAACACGGGCAATCTGTATTTCACATCAGAAGAGGACAGAAAATGAGAATCCTTCTCCTTCCTTGTGACAGAGCTAGAGATTGGTCACCGTCAATATATCTGATTGTGTCTGAAACAGGATGCTTAGATATACACTCTGCACTGCTGACCAATAAAATATACTGCCTTGTGGAGTTATCAAGAGATACTACTCCCTTGTTCCTATAGCTTTGAAACACTCAGGGGAAATATACCACTGCTGCAGAGATGAGTGACGAAGCAGTTGGGTTCTGTTTATGTGAAGTTTTGATTTTTTTAATAACTTTTTTTACTCTTTGAGTGCATGTAGAAATGCGTGCAAAATAACTACAAACCATAACATATCTAGAAACCTCTGAAGTATTTGTTTGAATTTTAAATGCTGCATCTGCATCTGCACTACAGTTTCAGATATTAAACCCTGATGTATGTTTTGAATCCCCAGAAATTATGCAATTTCTTTCCTTTCCTGCTGCTTCTCCTTTCATACTACTACTATCAGCAAGTTTCTTTATTGCATATCAGGAGTAATACTGATTTTGTCTGCAAAATTCAGGCTGGTCACAAGTTACCTCATCACTAAAAGCATTCTCTACTATTCATTAACAGAAGAATAGTAGCAGGAGTTCATGTAACCTTGACTATTATTTTGCTTTCTTCTCTTTCTTACTTTATACCATCCTTTTAAACTGTTAGTCAAGATCCTCATCTGATACAAAGTGATGTCACCCCTTGAAAAAACTTGAAACCTTGACTAACACCAGGCTCAGAAACCCTCCTCCAGATCTCCATGGACAAGTCTAGATTTGTAGCTAAAATGATTGCCAGTGCTTAACATGAAACTGTATAAGATCCAAATGAAAACAATCAAATCCTCAGATAACGTGAGTTTGTCCTGCATCCCTCATTTGAAAAATGTTGGTGTATATGTCGAAGTTTTAGTCATGCTGTACTAGTGCCAGCCTTATTGTGTGAAGACATATAAAAAGTACTACAATTTTCACGTCAATCAATTTTTTAATTATTGTTATTACTTTTTTTATTTATTTTGATAGATTACCTTGATGCAGAATCCATGGCTTTGAAACTGCAACTATTGGAATGGATCCACAGGAACTACAGTAACTCTGCAAGCAGGTACAAAACATGCTAAAGGCTGCAAACTGTTCCAGTCTTCGAGCTGCTTTGGTCCTGCTGTGTAATTGCACCTTGGGCTGTCCTGAATGCTTGTGAAGGCCAGAAATAACTGGAGCAAGAAAGTGTGAAAGAGGGACAATTGTCACAACACTTTTTCTTTCAGTGCTTTGCAAAGAGACTACTGCATTTTTCCTTATGGGCATGATTTGATCATGGCTGATCATGATCATGGCTGATCATGGCTTAATCACCAGTTAAGAGGAGCTGGGCTGGCATCCATAACATCCAAAACTGCTGGGGTTCAGGTCAATATTAGAAATATTACTGAAAAAAAACTAATTTTGGGTCTAGAATGAATTGATTATGTCTCGTCTGGTAAACTGGACATGTTTAGGAATATTCTATGACATGAAGGCTGGCTCCCACACCCTCTGTGACTGTTAGTGAACTGTCTACTAGTGAGCCTCTAAAACTGCATTCCTGCGTGTGAACTGTGACATAATGTCCTTGGAGAGCAAACCATGTCTGGAAAAGGCTGAGACAGATTCTGGCTACTTGGGAGGGCACACTGATGTCAAGAAGTGCTGCAACAGTTCGTCAGTGTAGATGTAAGAACACTTTACTACCTGAGAACATCATCAACCATGCTTGAATCAGCAGCTACCAACCCAGCTTTCTGTCCTTCAGGAGACGGAAATTTTAGAATTATGTCGATATTGTATCTGTCTGTGACTTTAAAAGCAGTGATGCTGTTATATGCAACGACAGTTTCCAAGTGCTTGGAACAAGTATTTCCTGATGATTCAATATTACCTGGCTACAGTACATCCCACTGCGTATAGGTTTTCACATTGCCTACTTGCCATAGTTTCTACATGTGTTATAATGGTTTCATTAAGTGACATCACAGACACTATGGATGCTTTTAGAGTCATGAGCGGAAGTTTATGAAATGGATGCTATTTTTTGAAAGGACTTTCAAAACGTGTTTACTTTTATAAATGGTGCTGTATACTTATGCTAAAGAAAGTAAAAGAAGGTGGCAAACTTTATGAAATGCAAATAGCAAAGTTTGTGATTAGGCTTAAGTCCTTTAAAAAAACCGTGCCACAGTCTTGGTTTGGCCAGGAAGGCAGTTCCCTGTGCATACAAAATAACTCCGGAACATCTATACTGCAAAGGCTTTTATACTTTATGCTTGATTTATCCAGTCAAGAAATAACTGAGTTTAAGCAGAGGCTGTGCTTCTCTAAAACATGTCTCCAAATATTTTCCCCACCTCCAGACTGAAATTCAAATATTAAGATAATCAATTATTTGTGTTTATTTTCTTACTATCAATATTGACTCCCAAGTAAATAAGCGGAATTTTAGGGGAAAAAAGACAGATATATTTTACAGTTTATCCATTACCTTTTTTATTTGTGTGTTTCCTTTATTATAAGATTAACTAGAGATGGGCTAAATGAAATACAAAATCTACTTTGAATTCAAATGAATATGAATTTGGTAAGCATTTTAATGTATCTTCTGCATTGTCCAAGCTTGGAAGAGAAAATACCAATATACAAAAAAATGATG
The DNA here is from genome assembly GCA_013399095.1 of Psophia crepitans. Taxonomy (NCBI): domain Eukaryota; kingdom Metazoa; phylum Chordata; class Aves; order Gruiformes; family Psophiidae; genus Psophia; species Psophia crepitans. Next base: position 285,581 of record VWZZ01001101.1, read on the forward strand.
TCACTATTGCGGTAGCATCTTCAGGCCTGAATTACATTTTAAGGGAGACAGTTTATATACATGTAATAGAGTGTCAGCCTTTCTCCTCAAGGATTGCAATCTAGGTACTAGACATGATGCAACTGTTTGCTACAAGAAATAGCCAGGGGAAGTGTTTCATATCTATTGGTCTGATGTTGCAATTCATATTCAGAAAAAATTCCACTGAAATTAAAACTTCAGAGGAAGCTTTGTCTGATGAAGGTGTGTGAGATCAGGTGACTTTTTTATTTGACTATCACTGGGAAGCAAAGGCAACTGGCTTTATCTTGCTAGCAAGTAAGATTCTGTTATCAGAAAATGTCTAGTTCTGACTCTTGACCAGCAGTATTTAGATGTCTTTTGATATGATGTGTTAAGTGCATCTGGAATTCTTGGCTTAATCTCCACTGAATTGGGCTTTTTCCTATTATTGTCACAGCTCTCCTTCCAGCAAAAATGAATTTAACTTAAATTTTCACTTAGTTTATGAAGTAAACCTGTTTGGGACATAATTTCTTTTATAAGGAGTAAAGCATGAGATTTTTCCTTCCAAGCTCTCCAAAGGTGAACTTTTTATCACAGACTTTCAGACTTTCAGAGAAAGAGATAGTTTTGATTATCTATATACAAAGTCACTGACATATTCCACGCTGCAATAAACCTGACTCTCTTACAAAATTTGAAATTATTTCACAATTTAGTCTTTGTCATCTTTTTGGTTAGTATGATTTTATTTTGTGCAGAAGGACATTGTACTCTCTTTGCAGTGAATTCTTGGATCAAGAGATTGCAAGTCTCTCTGGTAGAACTCCTGTGATCTTCAACAGAATTCAAAATTCTTTCCTCATGTCCAGCTTCTCTCTTTACTGAGCTTTTTATTTTTTTTTAATAATAAAAAAGTTGGAGAAACAAACAAACTTTTGTGAATCAAAAATCTGCTGCAGACAGTAATGAATTACTGTAAATTTTTGGATTATGCTTTATTACCCTGATCAAAGATATTTTAAACTATAGGAGTATAGTACAGCCTTTTCTTGTTAATACAGAAACTCCTAAATTGCCGCAGACCCAGGTACACTTTTATATGTTAAAGAAACACGACATTTCAGCTTGAGATACAAACTAGTAAAAAATTATTTTCATGTGTTTCAGATTTTTCCATACTTGTGACATTATCAATCATTTTGTGATAAATTATATTTTTCTTAAAGGCCTAGCTGTTTTAACCAAGTTACCGGAAAAACTTAGTTTTCATTAAAAAATGTGATGTTTGTAATCCCTATGCTGGTGAAAAAGCTCAGTGACATGAAACATAAGTTTCAATCCCACACAACAAGAAAAGTAATGCAGTATCTTTTGCTTTTAAAATCTTCTGATTTTGGTTTATAAAAATGAATGTTTGTCAATACTAGATCCTGTCTCTCCTGGAGCAGATCTTACTTTTTAAAATCAGATTTTCCAATTTGACAAATATTTTCCTTCCATTTTGCTGTGTCAAAGACCCACACCAACAAAAGAATTTTACTACATGGGAAAACCAGTGAAGCTGAATGCAATACTCTCAAAAATTCTGCAACACGTTATCTCAAAAAATATATTTTTTAAAGGTTTTTTTACTAATAGCATATATAAATGTGGAATTTCAAAATAGTGATAATAGGTAAACAAGCTGGACGGAGATGCATCATTCTGTTTTGTTCAAGTTAGCTGTGCTTGCCAAAGTTCTGTACATGAACATAGCAAATATTATATAATTGGCAGGAAAGCAACTCTAGATACTGGAGATGGAAGAATCCATTCTGTCCTCTAGGGCCAGCCTAGTCCTTTGGTAACAGCGAATACTGCAGGGAATATTACTCGCAGGGAGTATTACAGGGGAAGCTTGCACTTGCTGGGCTGAAGTTGGGAAACTCTATCAACACTTTCAAAAACTTAGCTTTTGAATGTGCACTTGTGATTTAATAGCACAGAGGGCTGATTTGTCAAATAAGATCCAAATTTTTGCATACTCCATTTTGAAGGATCAAAACCTACCTGTCATATTCAGTAAGAGCTCACATTTTTTCTTGTGTCATTTTAACCCAGAAATGGATGATGAGATTTAGCCAGTTGGATTTACCTGCTGACTTCATGGATTAGCTGCCAGATGACTGTTGCTGTGTCTTGCAAAGCTGTTGTGTGTCTGTTTTGGTTTTGAGTTTCGTCAATACCGATAGTAGTTCCGTGACAATAAGCCTTGATTAGCAATTTTCCTGTTCAATTTTTGTCCTAACAGATGTGGCTTTGCAGTCTTTATTTGAAATCTGATGGGCTCATTGCTGCCAGAAAATGCCTTACTGCTTACCTAGTGGATTTATTTTTTTCTAAGGACTTTAAACATTCTTCTTTAAAGGGAAACCATTAGCCTGTCGTATGAAAATTTTGCTACTACAGTTGCCTCCAGATAACTTCTAGATTTCCCAGATTAGTAAAGTCTGAGTTGAAAAATTAAACAACTTTGCGTTCTAGAGAATGTCATTCTTCTGGGTCTCCCTGGGCAAGAGAATAGGTAGTAGTAATAGCAAGAAGTTCCAGGTAGTAGAAGGAGCAAGAAAACTGAAAATGCAGCAAGCTGGACTACAGAGGCAGAAAAGACTTTAAGACAGATAAAGTCCCTGAATGTAGTATGGTCCAGAAAATGCCTTAAGCTCACTCATAACTCTTCTGTCTTTTGTAGTCCTATTTTAAAATGTCTTCTGCTGTTACTCTTGGAAAAAACTACTCTGACGTCTCATGTAAGGGTCAATCATCCCTTCTTGAAACAAATTGTGAAATCTTGCCATTTTGAAGATAATGAAAGAAAAGAGAAAGATTAATATTGGAACTGAAACGTTGCTAGCTCTCAGCTAAGCTAGGCATGTTTTATTAGGAATTCTCATTTGTCTCATATTTTATTTCTTTTGGTTGGCGTTAAAATATCCTTCATAATGAACAGGTTGTCTCACAGACCTTCATTCTTTACTCTTTGACTTTGTGAGTGTCTTTCTGTGCTGATAGAAATTTACTTATTATTTGAATTGGGAGGAGGTAGGGTGTTTAATTGTGGAATTTTGAGAGGACTCAGTGAGTAAGAAGACTCAGACCCTGGCAGGAAGAGCAACGAGGCAGGGCAAGGGAGGTGGTGAGACAAGCACACACATTTGCTTTTGCAGTGGACCCCGTTTTATTTCTCTTACCAGGGAAATGCCACCCCAACATATTACTGATTCAGCTCTCAGAAAGTTTGATTTTCTGCTGAATAAGATCCAGACACTTTGGACTGTATTGGTTAGATTTTTCATTTCTTTACTTGGACAAAGATATACAATGTTTAGGGATTACGTTTTTCCTTTTTCAATTGCATCCTATATACTTCATTGCCTAAGTGCTACTTTAGCATCAATTGCAAGAATATAAATAAAAAGCACCACTCTGTATTTGTTCATCTAAGACCTTGAAAAGCAGTAAATCAAAATCCTTTCTTGGTCTACCTTCAGTTCTCATGACAGGACCAATACATTTGGACTGCTGCAACTTATTTAGATGATGTTTGGCAAGATGGTGGATTTAAAACACATAGCAGCTTTTTTACAGCGAAGCTGATTACTATTTTATGTGTCTAGCCCCATGGCAAAGTGGACCTTAAACATTTCCCCTTTCCAAGCAAGTTTACTCCACAGCTCATGACAGGGACAGTTTCTGCATTCCCGGGAACAGCTCGGGTGTGCTTGCTTTTACTGCCCTTTAGAGCAAGTGAGATCCCCAACACAGTGAGCAGTTTCTACCTGTTCTTGAGGGGTCAGTGAGGAACAGAGACCAGGGCATAGGAAAGGACAGTATTTCCCGTCCTAAGAAACTAGGCGTCAGTCACTTTTTCCTCCCAGAGGAAAATAATCTAATCAGCACGGTGGATTGACAGCTGCCACTGAAATACCTTGCCTAAAAGCCCGATTCTGTGTAGACTGAGTAACACGGGACTGCTGCTGTCCCAGGTGAGGACCCCAAAGAGTTTAGGAAATGAGGCTTTTGGTACACACACGTCATTTTGGGGGGAAGCCAAAGTGAAAAAAGTAGAATTTGGATTTTGTCAAATGAGATCAAACGCTAAACACAGAGCTTCCTTAATGCACCAGGGAGAAAGCTCAGGCTACATTCCTGTGTCCAAGAGTTAAATGGTGATTACTCTTTGATCCTTAAAAGAGTTTTATTCCCATTCTGACTTTTCCAGCTAGTCCTTTTTTGTTTTAGAGCATGACTTTAAATGCAAGTTAAATCTTTGAAAATATGTCAACGAATTTCAGCACTCAGACATGTAATTAATCTTCATATATCTCTGGTACTAATGCAAACACACCTGTAGGATGTTTTCCATTGAAAACACAAGGAGAGAACCTGTAATAAATCTCAGAGTGATAGCTTTATCGTGACTGACAGAGCTGCTGGAGGCCTCTTCTTTATGAGTATAATTTGAGAGTATATAAAGGAGAGATTGATTTCCACAGACCACTCTCTTTTCCTTAGTATTTATTCCTAGTCTGTACAACCCATCCTACTTTTTATTTTACAAAAAGGCCCAACATGTGTGACTTGATTAAAACAATGATTCCCATATTGCGTTTCTATGAGTCAGCACAGGCCAACACGAACACTATTGAATTTTGTACTTCGCAAGTCCCACAACCGAGCGGTGCGCATGATTTATCAGGGAGCTGCGGCACTCCCCCTTGTCAGGACTTGTTCTTCTGGATCCTTTGGAAACAACAGTTTAACCTTTTGAACTGAGCCAGTACCTACTAGCTGGAGTGGATGAAGTGCTTTCAGAAAGAGGCTGTGGGAGTAATGAGATGTGACTGTGAGATGAGCCTTGCTTGACAACGTACAACAAACCTCACATCTCATGCTAAGAAGTGGCTGTCATTTTGATCTGCATGGAGTTTAGTGCTCCGTGGATTTGAGCCACCCTGTTTGTGTGTTGAGACAAATCTTCCATTTACAGGGAAAAAGTTCTGCCGATGTCCACAGGGACGGTCTGAAAGTGCAAAGGCAAGAAACTGACTCCCTGACTAATACAGCATTCATTTGATACATATCATTAACACATTTTAATGACAGGGAAATTGAAGGCTACTTTTTTAAATAACTCGCTTAAGGTGTCCTTGCCCTAAGCTGAATCTCTTACACCACGCTGCCCCTTTTTTACAAATCATATGTCCTTGAAAATCAACAATTATTTGTTATCTTAAATACTCCTCCATTATGAACTATGATGATTCTTTCTTATTTATTTATTCTATGGGATGACTAGGCAATTATTATGCATTGGACAGAGAAAATGAGTGTTAATGAGAGTTTATCAAATATACCAAATGAAAAATTTATGGAAATGAGAGGCCCTATAGAACAAAGAACATCTTCCTACTTGCTTGTGTTGCTTTATTTTTGCTCAAATCCACAATAGGACCTTTTCTCTGCCTCTTCTTTTATTTAGAATCAAAACAAAATGAGGAGAACAGAGCTTGACCACAACAGAGATACATGTCTTCATTTCAGTTCATCACATTTCAGTGCTCTGTCAAAAAATGTGTTAGAGACAGAAAGAGACCCAGTCTAGCTGAAATAAAGATACCGCACTGCCAGTAATTGTTTTCTGTAATAGTCTCATTGAAAGTATTAATGAAATAAGGAGGTTGTTTGTTTTTTTGTGTTTTTTTTTTTAAAGTGTGATGTAATTCAGTGCCAGCTGGCTGACCAAGAGCCTGGGCTAGGCTATATCTGTCACTCTCTGAATAGAAAGAACAGATCTTTTATTTTTCTTTGTTAAAACCTTGTATGCTTGGCTGTACCAGACCAGGCAGATTGCTTGAAGTGACTGGCTGCCAATGTAATTTGTGTTGGTAAATAAATATAAAATGTTGGGATCTTTCAAAGATGGGATAGGGAGGCAACGACTGATGCCAAGCAGAGTGCAGTCATTTCCTGAGCAATAAAATTGCTCTGTCAGCTCACCTTAAGCTTAATTTGCACAAACTCCATTTGTTGTGTCTCTTCATAAGCAAAGCTGTTAAACTGAAAAATCTCCTGTGGCTATTGTGTGATGTCAGGCTCACCTGGCTCCTTCTCGCCCAGCCTAAATATAGGGCTAACCTTAGCCCTGTCCCATAAGACTTGCTTCTTGCCTTTCTGTCAACCAGCTTGCTGACACCAGTTAGTATAGCAGAAGGAAGTGGAGCAAGGACACAGGTGATGTAGGCATGCTGATGTAAAATTGTCAGACACGGATAATAGATCTGGACTTGGGAAGAAACCAGCTGAGGCTCCGGTCCAACATTTTCCAATTTCTACAATTCTTCCAGAGGAGGGATAGTTATGTGGCACAACATGAGGTGACATCTCCTGGGCCTGAGGAAGGCAGCACTAGTTCAGAGGTGAGTATCACCTGATGAAAAGAGATATCGATAAACCTACTGCAGCCTCAGCCCTAGCAAAAGGTCTGGGAAAGCATGTAATAGAGTCCTCCCTGTTGTCAGTAGGAATAAATTAGTCCCCCATAGCACTGTACTTCATTGACATAGGAAGCTCAAATTGGCTTTTCCTACATCATGGAGATGATTGAAGGTAAATTGAGAGTCATTAATAAGATAAGCATGTACTAAATGTGGTCAGCAGAGAGAGAAAAAAACGCTGCTTTTGTGGAACAATTCAGAAAGGGGGAAAATCTTTGTAGAAAGGAATAAACTCAACTAAAAGCAAACCACTATGCAGTTCAATAAAAGGTTGCCCTCTCCAGTCAAACAGATACAATTTGCCACAGTGTGTATAAAGCGGATCTTTTTCAATTTAGCTATTTCCATTAATGTATGAACCACTGATCAATATTAGACATCGCTTAGCTTCTCAGATCATGAGAAACAAGTCATTGGCAAGCATTGTATTTCTAGGAGTCAAAGTCTTGGTTTGGTAAATATATGACCATGCAAACAGATCGAATACTTTCAATGGAAGTTGAGGGCCAAATTAATAATTTTCCCTCCTTGTGTCAAAGCTATGAAGTTTCAAGACTATTCAAAAGCTATGAATTTCTGGAAGGTCGTATCAGCATGGTTCTCTAATACATCTAGAAACCTCTGGAGAGGGAAACAGACCTTTGGACAAGCCTCACCTGCCCTCATAGCCTTGCAAGGTCTAGCAGATTTCACATGTAAGGAGGGTCTGGGTAAGAAGACTACAGAAACACATTTAGAAAGCTACATGTAAAACCACTGTTTGTAATTTCTGATCATTTTCTTTTTGGTTAGAGTAGCTTTCTGAGACCTCAGCTATCAACACATCTCCATCATATCCAGCAACGAACATATCTGTAATTGGACACTCTTCTTGTTCTGCAGTCTGTAGTAATAAAGGCAACTAATATATTAGCTGTTATATAGATGGAGGACTGAGAGATTAAATATCTTGTCCAGGGTCACAAGGAAATGTGTGACAGGTCTGGGACTTGTGAACCTGGAAATGTCAAGTTGAAGGCCTCAACTGTGGCTATATATTTACTCTTGAGTGTTAGCTGACCGTACATTTAACATAACACTCCAAAACACACCAATATGTTACTGTTCCTATTGGAAAATAGCTGGACAACCATGCTTCTTTTGATAAGTAGCCAAATCTTGCCTGGGCAAATTATTCCGTTTTGATAAATGGTACAAAGTAATTTGAAGAATAGATTGTTTTGTCTTCTGAGTATGCTTATATAGATTCTTTGGAGAAGAAACTGTGTCTCCTTCTTCTAAATGTTAATAAATAATGTTTTTTACATTTCACTTGGGACCAATCAAACAGGCAAGAAATAACCAGAATTGTAAAGGTTGAGCTACTAACTCAGTTCAGTGCCCTCAAAAGAGCTTTAGTCAACAGTGACTTCAGACCGTTAAAAAAGATGGACTAAGCATTGCAGGGATTTTGCCTTGTTTGAACTACAGAGCTTCTCCTTTAGCTTAGTAAAAAACCAAATGCTTTGGGGATCAACGACCCAGGTTTTGTCTCTATTAGTAGTTCGGCCCAATTTTAATTAGCTGATGATCTGTGCACTATCGTTTGCTAATAACAGGTGTAATGATTTTAGAGGCATGTTGTTATAAAGCCCCCAAATTTTACGCACGCACTGTCCAACATTAAGCCTTCTGGGCTTTTCTGGGTCATCTCTGCTCTGAGTGGGAATCCTGCAAAGGTCTCTAGGTTCGAATGCAGCAGAGATGCTGAGCAAGGAGCCTTTTTAACTGGTGCTGTGCTACAGTGGCTTTTGACAGCTGGATACCCAACTTCTCCCTGTAATTAACTGTGTACTGAGGCTCCATTAGAAAGGCATGTGATGGCCCTAGGCCACAGATTCCTGGCTTCACCATGGCCCTGGAAATATCAGGTTAGCCACGAAATAATTTCAGTTTACACCATGTGACTAAAATTGAGGCAAGCCTTTTAATACTATGAGTAGCGGGGTAGGAGGTGACAGAAGGTGATGCTCTCTCAGAGACTGATTTATTCTTTTCCATGTAGCAAGAAACGAGTAAATAGTATACAGAACACCTGAAATTACTGAATGCTTGTTCTCCATTTCATAGGCATGCTCGCTTCAGTAGTGTGATCTTCTGTTCTTTTGAGACACAAATGAGGGAGTTTATATCAAGGGCGATTCATAACATCTAATTTAAGCTATTTTGCTGTTGAACAGGGGTACAATACAGAGCTCCCTATAGAAAAAAGACACAAACCCCTCCAGAAAGGCAAGTTGGGGCACATCTTAGAAGCATAAGTTAAAAATATGGGTCCCCCACTAAGCCTGTGTTTCAAAAATAGAGTGCGTATGTGCGTGTGTTTGTGAAATAAGAAGGTGCTATTTATTTACTTAGCAAAATCACGGAATCATAGAACAACCCAGGCTGGAAGGAACCTCAAAAGATTATCTGGTCCAACATTTTGTGGGAAAGGGAGCCTAGAGAAGATCATCTCGCAGCCTGTACCATCACACCTGGAAAACATCCAGTCACAGGAACTCTACCAGGTCCCTGGGTAAACATACTTTCTCAAGAATGCGATCAAATGCGTGTTAAAATGCCTGTTTACCAATAATGCATCTGAACAAAAGGGAAAGGAAAGTGAAATGCCTAGTGAGATATTCTGGACTTGATTAAGTACAATGACCCCTCACTAAGGAACAGATGAGATTTAATGCAACATGTTACCAGTGCCAGAGGATCATACCTTCCTCAAAGTACTTCCTCATTTTCTTTCTCCACTCTTTAGTTTCTATTTTTGCTTATTTTACAGGATTTTCTGCCTCTGAGAAAGGCAAAGCGTCCTCCTTGTACCCCTGTAATAAGGTTGCACATAGAACTTAACTAGGTGGTTTACCAAGTCCTAGGGGATTGCTCTTCATAGAGGAGAACAAAATTCATAGTTAATGCTGTTGGGACTGGCAGCTCTACACAGCTCATTGTCAGCCTGATCTTCTCCTAAAATCCCCGACTGGGTGTGGGAAGCCCCTTTGGGTTTCTAATGATAATGTGGTTTTCCTCTTTCATTAACTTTTGTATACAAGCAGCTATCATGCTGACGGGATACTAAGCACTTTACTGCCCATCTACATCCAAGTCAATGCTACTTAAGGCTAATCACACACTAACTACATATCCCAGTGACAAAGCTGCATCCCCACTCCGCCTGTATTGATCTCCCATCAGTCATTTGTAAGTGACCCTGCTAGACATGGCCCTTGGGCATTTTTCCAATACAAAAGCCACTTAACATTAAAATTGCAGGATCTCTTTTGGCTGTTTTACAAGCCTTTATCAAAAGCATTTAAAAACCTACCTTTAATCATAACTACTCTATGAATTTTTTTCACCTTTGACCATTGACCCCCTTAAGATAACTAGAACATTTGTGTACCAGGCTGCCCTTCTTTTAGTTTTATTCATTGCCTGAGAGTACCACTAGAAGCGGTAGCAAAAATAACGGGAGAAAAAACCCCAACCTTTTACAGCAGTGTTTGCTTCATTTTACAATAGCAACATTAAAAAGGGAGACTGGGTCATTACTTCAGACATTTCTGTACCCTTTGGGTCAGGTACTCATCCCTTTACTTCGTTCAGATGAGCAGGCAGCAGGGCTGCCTCTGCCTTTCTAGTCCTCTGCCGTATACCCTTCCACTTCTTGGCGTGAAGGCTGTGTTTGTTTTGCATGTCTATGTGAAAAGCCAAACTAGTACAAATTCTTTTACTCTATCACTGCCACATATGAACACTGAATATATAATTTCAGACACTCTGTGGTTGTTGGATCTTGTTCAGGAGGTTAGATGAGAATTTTAATTGCATAATTCTGCCATCCTTTCTTTTCTGCACTGTTTCAAATTCTCCCTAATTTGAGGATACATCTACAGCTTCAGAACAAGCTTAACAACTGTCTTTTTCCAAGTTTAGTTCTCATCCAGCTGAATCAGCTTGTAACATAGTTTGGCTGTGTTCAAGTAATAACTATTTTAATAATCACTCTGGTCTTGTGCAAGGGTGTTCACACCAGCCTGTGGAAATTATTAGGAAATAATTGTGGCGAAAAGCTGTACTGTTTGCATACAAGCCTGTGAGGTCTCCTTCTTACTAGAGCTACAACTTGCTTTATTTGTTGGGCTGCTTTGAAACTTTAAACACATCACAGGCAAATCTTACTTTATTCCCATAAGAGGATTCATCAGTGCATTTGAAGGGCCATATGTTGAGTTGACACTATCAACTATAGGCAATATGCCAACGAAGTACTCAGACAGGCAGCTCTTTCTGAGTTCCATACTATCTATTTTTTGACTATCTATTTTGATTTGTGTCTCATAAAATGCATCAATTACATATATAAGGAGAATTTCTCCACAGGATGTTAATGGAGTAGTGTACAGTAAAAGGTCAAAAGCACTGTGACTGATCCTTTTAGAATAACATCCTGGAAAAGCTTTCCCTAAAAAAGACAAAGTATTTATAGTAACGATAGCAAAATACAAATGTCACTTTGGAGTCTATTTGTCTAAATCAATGGTTTTCAACATTTTTCACTCAGTGTATTAGTTCTTAGGACTAATACCAACCTATCTGCTCCAAATTTCACACACACACAGAGCATGCTTGGTTATTTGAAAACAGATCTGATGAGATACTGGGGTAGTACAAAGGAAGCAAGGTTAAAATGAACTCAATCTGATGTGTTCAGCTGCTTTTTGCATTGCCTTATGTCTGGCTGCATTGCTGCCATACAATGGCAATGTTGTGCTTGTAAATACAGTCAAGAGGGAACCCTCTGCCAGTGGATGACCAAAGACACAGAAAAAGTTAGATGTCCCCAGCACCCCTGCCAAATACTGACTGGTGGCAATATGTGCCCGACCGGTCTTTAATTTTTCTTGTCCCTTAGCATACTCAGAGGAACCTGGCCTGAAAAATGATTAAGTTTGGAATCACTTCACAGTTTGTTCGCCTGGTGATGAAAGTAAGTATGTGATGGAGCATTAACAGCCCCAGATCACCCTCCCTTGGGTGTTGGACTGAAGGGTGCCGATTGCACTGAATCCTATGCCAAACTTAGCTATTTTGGACAGTAACTTTGAAATTTCAAGGTGGGCAATAAGAAAATATTTTTTAAACCATTGGAGTTGCAATACATATATGGTACTAAGTCAGCCTTTATAGAATTATGTCTTTTTCAGGCTTTAATTAAGCACATAAATAATAACATTAAAACTCTGCATCAGTTGTAATCACTTTCCTCTATATTCTCCATGAATTCCGCCCTGTACGAGGCATTTGGTTTACTGACAGGTTCAGGGTATATGCAATTCTTTGATACCAACCTGTTTGGTTTTCCTCATTTTTAATGTAAAATAGGTATTTTCAAATAATAAAAAGTTTATTGCATTATATAAAATACTAATAGTACTGAAAACATAAAAGAGAGAAGGCAATCCAGACAAGGAAGATGCCTGTGGTAATTGAAAACAAAAGAACAAAACCACTTGCACTATATATATGTACCTATGCACAGAATGCAACAGTGCTCATAACAAACCATCAAACTATAAGTGCTTAGTGTACCTTTCTCCAGTAAATTTTTCATAGTAAAATTAATTGTATTAATTGTGAAAGGGAGTCAGGACAAAAGCACCAAAGACTGAATTCCTCTGAAGTCTTCTAATGTAGCTTTAGCAAGGCTAGCTACCCTCTTGGCTTTTCCATGCCACAGCCTTATTTTTCTAGCCTGGAAGGATAACTTTGCAGGCTAGTTCGATTTCCATGTCTGTTCAAACTTTAATTTGATTAAACACCCATTAGTGTTATTTTTAGTGGCTTTTTGTAACGTGGGCACTTGTCTCCCAAAGCCCAGTCTGACACTACAAACTGATTTAACTCGTGCCATCAAACTGCTGGCAACTTTTGGACACTATTGCTATGAGCTTGAATTGATCCAGAGACTGAGGGTAGCCAATTCCATTTCCCATTAAAAAAAATATCTTTTAAACCAATTAACAATATTTCTTAAGCTTTTTTTAATAAACCAGAGAAGGCAGGTGACCCTAGATGGGTTACAATTCATTCGTGAGTTTTATGGCAAGCCCAGCCATCATCTCTGTGATCTGTCTGTGGGAATTCTAAATAATTCAGGATAAAGGCCAGTCAAAAACCCGTCGTGCAGTGACTGGCTCTAAACAGAATTTGTCAGACTGTACTGATTTTGAGGGTCCCCTCTTAGCTTATATTTGTTCCAGACAGGGGAAAAACAGGCTTCTGAGTGATGTATTAGAATCAGAACTCACAAACTTTTAAAAAGAGACACAGACATACTTAAGTTGTCTTATGAGAAACAGTGCAGAAAAGCAACTGTTATTAAAGTTGTCATGGAGAATTTCCAGGAGAGACAAATGCCAAGAGATGATGAATGGGGAGATATAAACCACATTCATGTTGGCAACATACATGGAGAGGAATTAGAATACAAAATGTTGCAAATAAAAAGGGAAAACTTTTGATACCAAAAGCAATGGGGGAAATCGAGACAGGGGCACAGAAGAAATAAAAGAATTTCCTCATTAAATCGAGATACATATTTTTAGCTTTCCTCATTTGCTGCGCATTCAGAGGGGCAGATGCTCTAGTTGATGCCAAACCAGAGCAAATTCTTCTGCTCCTCTTCCTTAAAATGCAGCACCCAGTGCAGCAGAGAAGGTTTTCCCAACAAAGAAAATGACTGTGTCGTGGACAAAACCAGGACAGACTGTCACGAAGGGTGATTATGGGAATGGAGCCTGCCTGGATGTGGCTGAGTGTCTGGACTCAGCAGGAAAACTCCAACCATATCAGTTAAGTTAGCCCAACATTCACTGAAATGAACATGTACATACCCAAGAGTGTATCCTGGCTCAATGCTTGACTCATCTGGGGAATTAAAAAAGTGCCATTTATAAGTAAACTTCCAAAGTTATTGCTCAGTCAATATATTCCATTGGAGTCTTACTAGGCAACTTACAACCTTTATGAAATAATTAGATGGTGTTTTAATTTTTCCGTTTTAGTTGCCTCCTCTGACACATGAATCATTTCTTGCCTTCTTTCTTCCATAGGCTTCTTTTAAACAGATAAAGTTTGGATTGCAGTTGTTGCATCCATAGAATCTTAATGCCTAACCTCAAAAATCTGAATGTTAAATAAAGTCCTTCCCTCTAGAGCTCTAACCATATCCATTTCTCTGTTTTATTTCTGGGTTTTTTTTTCATTCTTCAACAAAAGAATAAGTAAATCCTCATTACCCAGAATCAGTTGAAACTTGTCTATATAAAGAATATATTTGGTTTCTTGTGAGTCTGTGTGTGTGTGCAGAACTGCATTGCATTAGCATTCCTGAATACAGGCTTTTTAATGTGCTAATCTTAGGAAGGTAAAATCAACATTCAAATGGTAATTATTTAGGAAGTAAATTGATCAATTTGTCCTAAGCTCCATGAAGATGAACTGAGGTCAATCCACTTTGCCTATTAAGATTTTGAAGATATCTGGTTGGATTACTTTCACAGTAAAAGCCTGTTTTCCACTGGGGTTTAAGGAAAGGGGAAAAAAGAAAAACGAAAGAAAGAAAATAAAAAAGAACAGAGCTTTAATGTTAGACCCTATGAAAATCAAACTTTTCATGTAAGTGCAATTTTCCTGGTCCCAGCAAGCTGTCCATGTAAATAACCTCTGCGTTATTAGCTTTTAGTACCATATCTCTCCCTGTGGTGAAGGTAAAATGGTTGCTAACTAAACAGAGTTGAGCTGTCTTGGTTCTACAACCATATATATATATTTTCTGAAGGATTTTTAAGGCTTGGGAATGTGTGGATGAGCAACCACAATACATATAGAGTAGAGACTGAAAAAACTTAGAGGCAAGCTACTCAAACAACTCTGGCATTTCAAAACTGAGCACAGTGAATTTTTTTTAGCTCAACTGAAACACTGCAAAATTGTTATTGCTAAAATAATAGTCTCTGAGTCTTAGAATTAACACATTAAGTGTTAGAGTAGAATGAGTATTTCCTGATGGTAAATCACTAGACCACATGAATTCAAATACCATAAAGCCAAATCTTTTCTTTTATTTTAAAAAAGAAAAAAAAATTGCATTTTGTAGAAAGAGAGACAGGTGGGCACGATGTGTCCAACTACTGACTCTTTCTAGCTCTTGAACTTGAAATACCCTCGGCACTGTCGTGGTTCAGCCCCAGCCCCAGCCGAGCCCCACGCAGCCGCTCGCTCACCGCCCCGGCAGCAAAACACGGGGCAGAGTGAGGCAACAAAAGGGCAAATGGCTTCGAGTTGAGATAACGGCCGTTTAATGGGCCGACAAAGGGAGAGGGGAAATGACAATAGGGCTGCAATAATTATCCCGGGATGTAAACAACCGCGGTAACAAACGCAGTACTTTACCGACCGACGACCCGACAGACCAGACGGACCAGAGGCGCAGCCCGCAGCAAGACCATCCCAGAGCAGCCCCGGGCCCCTCCCGGCCAGTCCCTTTATAGGGGCGTGACGTCACGTGGTGTGGGATAGCGGCCGGCCCGGCCCGGCTCACCTGGCCCGGGCCTGAGCATTAACCCCGGCCTGGCCAGAGCCAGGACAGGCACTGAAACACTTTTGCCACTGTCTCACCCCCTTTTTAGAGGTATTTTCCAGGTCACTAAAGAATCCCTAAGTCTTCAACACTGACTCTGACAGTATCATTAGTATCTTAACTTAATATGGATTTTCCTAATGGTTTTATGATGTAAAATACTTCACAAATAACAATGAATAAGACCAATGTCTCATTTCAAATAGTGTTTTCCAGCTCATCATTGTTGGCCTGGTTTGAACTGGTGGCTTGAAGATTAATTTCTTGGGGTTCCCAAATTATCTGCCTTGGAGTGGATTTCTGTATCAAAGCTGTGGAAGCCAAAGACGACTGGTGATCACTGAAGAACTTTTTCAGGATTGGGTAAGTTTTACCATTTAGGTAACCAGTTAACTATGCAGTCAATGAACTATTTGTGTCCTACATTTCTGGTCTCATATTATTTATGGCAAGAATGAAAACCAAAGCCTAAAGAGGTGAGAGCTGCACAAACAAGTAGCTTCAGACACTGTCTGAGTCTTCAAAAGTCAGGGTTTTTATGGTTTTCCCTCTAAGACTTCTTCACTGTAGGTAACCTGCAGGACAGCACATTCAACACTGGTCCATGAGTCCCAGTCCCAGGCACGCATTTCCTAGCTACGTGGGGACAGAAACACAGGTGAATGAGTATGGTAAGAGCTGGAGTGTGCTGTAATCTCTGGGTGCCAAGGGACTGTGAAATACTCCTGCCCTTTGATGAGTTACAACCCTTGTGCTTTATGAAAATTCAGAAATCTTTTGAAATATGCAGCGTACAATCATAACAACATTTGGACTAGATGGTCCTGGAGGTCTTTTCCAACCTTAATGATTCTATGATTCTATAAGGCCAGATGTACTTATAAATTCCTTTCAGAGATCAATAATGGAAGTTAAATTTTTTGGGGGAGAAATGCACATTTTTCAGTAAGAGTACTTTTTTTTCCCCATGAGACATATTTAACAAACACTAAGAAAAGATAGGACAGGTCTTCCACAGTAAAACAGGGAACAGAGATTCTGAATTTTCATGGAAGAGGGATTTGTTTGAGTCTACCTTTGCAGTGTAATCCTAGTATTTGTCTGACTTCATTTCTTTCCTTTCCATGAGCTGAAGATGTATGCTTAAGTTTTAAAGCAACTGTCCATCTGAAGAAAGAAGAGGAAGATATTTTGTGTTATCATAGGGATCCATCACAATGGCAACATTCCCATGGCAGTTTATAGCTGTGACTTCTGGCCTTTTTCAAATGTTTTATAACACATCAAGGTATTTGGTGTATACGGACAGGAGGGATAGATGTTCTTGTGACCCTTCTGGACTACACATATACTAGATGTTTGTGATTGATTGTGTGGGACTAATTTAAAAGACTGATACAATCTTCCCTAAATCTATGTCCCAAACCTACTTCTCAGTATATTTTTGAATCAAACCACTGCATATTCTTTGCATGGACTCACTGCTCTCCAGGTTGAATTTTGCTTAATAATAGTGAGCTCCTGCTTGGTGGGGATGGATAAATTCCAAATAACCTGTGATGATACAATAAAAGACTTTCGTGAGTAGAGCAGTACCTCAAATATTTCTGTGTGAATGTACAGCTGATTAATCATTGGAGTAGTGTTTGGAGATTGTCTTTAGACAGTTCAGTCACAGAGTTGAATGTCACCATTATCATATACGAATCCCTCCACGTGTTTCCCAGTCCTATGTAGTGATGGCTCTAGGAAAACAACAGAACTAATGGCAAAATGAGTTTCCTACCTTTGATTTGCTAAACAGAGGTTTTCATGCAGAGGCCAGTCAAAGCTTCTCAGTGAAGCATAAAATTGGCTGCTCTAGTGATGAGGAGCTATAGCCTAGAGAAGAGGAAAAATGGAGCAAAGACAGAGACCCAAGAAGTGTGTGTGTGTATGTGTGTGTGTGCATGTCCGAGAGGCCCTGGAAACTTGATTCCCTCACTGATGGCAGGAGGTGTACAACAGAGGTGACATCTGTACCTAGAAGGGGAGCGTTTCCTGCTGTCTGAAAATACTGTGCATTTCACAGGTGCTCCAGTAACGTGCGCTCAGTATATGTGCGTTGTGCTTATGTTCAGAGCTGGTCTTATCTCAGCCTTTCTGCTTCCTGGAGTGAGCAGGTAAAGCAGTACAACACATCAGTGGTGTGGCCAAGGTCATGGTAGCATCAAGATGACATTTAAAACACAGCTGTCAATGTTAAGTCACAGGTTAAATGGAGAAGATTACAGTGGCAACATCCGGGCGTCATAAAAATATTAAGGTAGATGAAATGTATGTACACTAAAAATAAATTGCCTATGTATGAACTCAAAGAAGATATGAATTGGAAAACATTACTGAATTTCTGAATCCATCTTCCTGGATGCCAGGGCAGGGTATTTCCTAATATAATTCCACGCAGTGGGAGATCCAGAACAGAGAACAGAAGGACAAGAACAACTATGTCATTCCTAGTTACCATCCATAAAGTAACACTAACTTAACATTAAAATTTAAGAAATTTGGCTTAAGGGAATAGAATACTTTAAGTTTGAATGAGCTCAGGGCCCTTTCCTGTGACCTGCCCACGTGGCTGTTGAACCGTAAGGGTGTATTTGGACATGAGAAGACTTCCAATGAGAAAATTCTCACTGTTATGAACAGTGGGGATCTTTCAGGTTGTGAGGACAGATCTGAACCACCTGGTGCATATTTGTCCGATGAACGTGTTCTTTAGAAAAGATTATTTTTAATGGGAAATGTGACTATCAGCTACATAGAGGATTAGAGACAGCTTCCTTTACAACAAAGAGAAAGAGTCACAAAATAATTTGCAAATTGTAAAAACAAGTAAGATTTGGGATGACTCTTTGGTGAGAGCACTATCCATTATGACAGTCACATGTAAAATGGTATTAACCTTAAAACTGTGCTCAGAAATAGACAATATCTTCTTTTCAGTTCAGGAGGTCTTTTCTTCTGTAAAAGACTATTTATAAAAGCCATGGGATTCTGTCTTTCCCTACTTCTTGTCTAGTTTATAGACAAAGTTTGGGAAAGGATACTTTGTAATCTCTGGGAATGATAAGAGTAATCGAGTGTATGGGCAAATGTAGAAAACAGTGGATGAAGGAGAAGGAGGATGGAGTTCAGTTTCGAAGTTGATCAAAGAGATGGAGCATCTCTGCTATGAAGACAGGCTGAGGGAGTTGGGCTTGTTCAGCCTGGAGAAGAGAAGGCTCCCGGGAGACCTTATGGTGACCTACCAATACCTACAGGGGGCTACAGAAAAGCTGGAGAGGGACTGTTTACAAGGGTAGAGAGTGATAGGACAAGGGGTAATGGGTTTAAACTAAAAGAGGGAAGATTTAAATTAGATGTTAGGAAGAAATTCTTGACTGTGAGAGTGGTGAGGCAGTGGAACAGGTTGCCCAGAGAAGCTGTGGCTGCCCCCTCCCTGGCAGTGTTCAAGGCCAAGTTGGATGGGGCTTTGGGCAACCTGGTCTAGTGGAGGGTGTCCCTGCCCATGGCAGGGGGGTTGGAACTAGATGGTCTTTGAGGTCCTTTCCAACCCAAACCATTCTATGATTCTATGATTTTTGAAATATCCCCTCAATATTCTGAGAGACTTCAATATCTGTGAGCTGAACTAAGTCCTTTCTTACATCTGCAGTCTTTTCAGGCTATGAATACATCTGGTGAAGGTTTTATTTCTATAATGACATTCTAAATATCAGCAAGAAAAGAATTTATCCTGGATTTTCGAATGCATTTATAAAGGATCATTTCTGTTATATGTGTGGGCGAACTATCAATAACAGGCTGCAAAGTTTTGTCTTGTTGCTGAACCTCTGGTAGAGCAACTTATTGTACACTTTGGAAAGCTCCCTATTCAGTTCACAGGAACACTGAAAGGTACTACAATGTGTGGTTTCCAAATGTTCCCAGATGAGCACAGGAGAAATAAAATGCCCGTTTGTCCACATCATTAAACTACCTTGCAGTCTGGTACAACTGGCAGACTCTGCTCCAGAGAGATTCAGGACAAAAACTGCAAGGGTTTTTCCAGGTCATGTTTGAAGTACACTGGCAGAGCTGGGTTAGGCATCTTGTTCAGTCTTTTCCTGAACTCCAGGGGCCAATCCCAAGATGTTCTCAGCAGTCCGAGTCCCACAAAAGCCAAAGCTATTACTGTCCTCCTTTCATGAATATTATACTCCCTTGCAGATCTGCACATTTAAAAAATGTGAAATGTGCACAGCTAGTTTTGCACCCTTTATTACTTTCTTTACTATCTTCTATTCTTATTGACATTGTGTGACTTTGTTGATAACATAGTTTCACTGCTGCCTCTTTGTTTAAATTTTTTAAAGTAAAGATATTTTATATTGCTGCAGCACTAGAGCTCAGCAGAATTCTATGAAGAAATTTTTTTAATGGAAAACATATAATACAAGGCAAGTCCTTCCTTTAATAATATTGATATTGCTCTTGTGCAGCCCCAAGCCCATTTGTATAATGGCAGTTTTGTATTAACTTGCTTGCTGGTTTTATTATCCACAGAATACAAATTAACCTCTTGTGTTGTGGTAAGACTTGGCAGCCGTAGCCAAGACTGTGACAACGGGGTGCAGAAAGTCTCCCTACCCTAAAGAACTTTGTCTAAACAGATGAAAGGTAAAATAAGGAAGGAACTCAGAGAGGAAAAAAATTATTTATTCAAAGTCACTTAGCAGAAGCAGGTCTAGATTTCATGGTTCCCAATGCTAAGGATTCTGTTTGATTACCTAAATCATAAACATCATATTGAAAGAAGAGATTTAGCTTCAGCGTTATTTGTAAAACAAAGCCCTGCAAGAATGGAAAGTGTTTTTAAAACAGAATTTGATACTGCAGAGCATGATTTCTGCCACAAATATCTTACATACTTGAGATTTCAATTAATTTTAGTGTTATGAGAGGAGGGAAGATGCCAGAGAAAGACGCTAATTAAACCCTCCAAGCATAACAATCCTGTTTAAACTAGTTTATCCTATTTCGGTTCCAGTGCAAAGAGGCCTTTTTTTTGTTTTAAACTGAAAACTTTTGAAGACCATCAAATGCACAAATGTATGCCCATTTATGAAGCCACTTTTCAAGCAGAAGTCATGCTGAAGGGTCCATGCCTTTGGCTGCCACTGGCAGCAGTGTGCCAAGAAAAGCCCCTGCTGTGATCCAAGGCACAGGGTCGTGCCCAGGTCCTGTTGGGCATACATGGCGCCATTGTGCCCTGTGGCATGTGAAAGTGCAGCGCCTGTTGGAGTGACCCAAGCCCTCCTCTCAGATACAGGCTGTCTCATGTGGCTTTTCTGCTCCCAGCTGCTGATTCAGGTAAGTCCTTCCTGGAGTAAAAAAACAACTTTGCTCTCCGTTGTGCAGACAGGCATGCCCTCAATCAGTTTCCTGATGAGGGCTTTGGTTTCTAAGTGACCCACATGAGTAAAAAATTCACCTCAATGGGGAGCACATGGTGTATGGCCACTATGCTTTGTTTTTAGAAGCTTCCTTACACTGTACTTTCTATGTTAACCAGTTTTGGCTGCACTGAACAACTGGTTCTGCTCAAGTTCGGATAGGAGGCTTCACAGCTCTCACTTTTGCTTCTTGCAGAGACACAGTATCACATGCACCGACATCGTTGCAGTGATAAAGCCTACGAGAAAGGCTGAAAAAAGTGCTGAGCCACCAGACACTGCATAATGAGGTACCTATGCAAGTAGACATTAGGTATGCATACAATGAATCACTTGCTTACATGTCTTCCTTGACTGAGGGTTTTATGGGCTTACCCGATTCTTTTTCAAACATGAAAAATGTCTGTGTGCTAATTCTGAGGATCTGCTCTTTGTTAATACCGCTGCACAGAATAGAAAAAGAAGGGACAAATTAAATATATCTGCTCCTTTTCAAATCACTCCTCGGTCGTTATTTAAAATGTATTTATACATATCTTTGCATGCTCATTCGTTTATTTGTATGATCATGTGTCTTTAGCAATTCTGTTAAATGATATGCTTTTTCTTTAAAAAAACCACTTGTAGACTTATACGTAATTTCTCATGTTCCTATATTACCGTGACTTTTTTCTTACAAAACCTCATAGCTTATAAATTACAATAAGATTAAACCAGATATTGCTAATGTATTTTAAACAGTTGTTAAATTACCAAAGTTGGTTGATCCCTTCCCTGAAATTTGCTGATCCTAACTTTAAATGACTCCTAGGTTATTATTTATATCTTTTAAATCTTTTATAGCTGTACACGGGTGCTTTTATGAAACCTAGTGTAACGTATTCTAAGAACAAAAGCATATTTATGTAAGTAGCACTGGGAGCTGACTTGGCAGGTGTTTGCCACAGAGTCTTAACCCCTAAGCATTAGTAGTAGGCATCAAGCACATCCTCGAAGGGTTGTAAGAGTCTGGTTTTCTACAGAGAAACTGCTCAGGCTGAAAATGTATTAAACTGGAAAGAATGGCAGCGTTAGTCTATCGTCAAGATCGTGGGCTGCAGAAATAAATGAGGATTTAGGAATAACATTTGCAACAAGTGCCATAAGCAGAAAATAAAGACCGTTGTGGTGGTCAGGGCTTCTCAGAGCAACTGCAGCCTTATGTAGCTTATGTGAAAGCCAGGCAGAATTGTTCCTGGGAAGAAAGGATCCTCAAATGGGGAAAGGAGCAGGCAAGGCCATAGTCTCTCCTCTTGCATAAACCAGACAGGAAAATTGGCCAGCTGGAGGAGATCCAGGGCTGTCCCACATGAAAAGGGGTAGCAGAGGGAGCCCAACCTTTAAAAACAACAGGACTTTGTCTAGAGCAAGGGTCTGTCAGCTTGAGTTAAGGTAGTGAAATCTGGCACCAAGAACTGTGAGAGTTTCCCTGAGTTTCCCTGGCTTCTGCTAAAGCCAGTGATTTTAGTGGATCTGCTGGAGAAGGCCAGCGAGGAATGAAAGAGTTCCTGACAGTAGAGTAAAATGTGGCTGGACACTTCCTTTCAGTTTGTAAGCATGAAACGTGTTGGTCCATTTAGCTGCTTCTACATAGGAGGAACCCTCCACGATACAACATGCTTATCAAAGCTAACCAGGAATTCTTTCAATAAAAATATTTTTGTTGAAAAATGGGGTTTTACTGAAAATACACATTGGAGGCAGAAAGTATAGCCATTTCAAGAAGATGGTGTTAGGAAAAGTTTCCTGGCTTCAGAACTTCATTTTAGAGTGAGCAATGACCCCAAGAGCCCCATGTTCTGGTGGTCATAGGCTACACCCTGGAAGTGAAACCTTAACTAAGCCACTGCTCTGTCTGAATGAAATCAGGGTTTAACCGCTTTCTTTGACTCAGAGGACAGCCTCAGCCTGCAATGTTCAGTTCTAGAGGGACGTGGTTGCTAGGAACATGCCTCCCTGGAGAAGATGGGTAGCAATTCCTTGCTCCTGCAGGATGGTAGAAGAGGAAATGGTTTCGAACCAGCTCAACCACCTCTTGGATGAATACTCCAGGTGTGGATGGATGGATGGATGGATGGATGGATGGATGGATGGATGGATGGATAGAAGGAAGTTGGTTTTGTTATGGGTGGGGTTTTTTCGTTTTGTTTTTTACTGCAAGAGTTCAGAGATTCTTGGGTTTGTTCTCATAGTGAAGCTGAAACGTTTTGCAAATATGAGTTTATGTAAGAGGAGAAAAATTTCCATTCAGTTCTTATGGTTACGTACCAGTAAGTGGTAGTATGATATGTTAAGGGGCTGAAGAAAGGGTCCACACATCTAGGTGTGTTCACACAGACGCCTCAAAAGGACTTTATTAGGCTTCTGTTGCATGGAACTGGCATGAAATTCTTGTTCTCCACAAGTCATTTATCATGTAGCTTTCCTGGGAGTCGCTTCTCTGATGACTTACAAAATTCCTAAGAATCCTGCTCTGTTCTGTGACTAACACATTCTCAGTGGAAAGTTCTATTTTAAGCTTATTCAAAACATTATTTTTTTTTCTGTGAGGAAGTATAACTTAGTTAATATCCACTGCAATTATACAAAGAAAAATGCTTATTAAAAACCTTCTTTGTACTTCCAGGTTTCAGTCACCTATGTTTTTTTCATCTGTCTGCCATCATCCAGATAGAAAAATATCAGCCATACTAATAAGAAGAGATGTGAAAGAACTGCTTTTTATTGCTATAATTTTTACTGTGGTAAAAAGTCCTGCAAGCATAATTTTATTAGCTTTCATTGGAGTATGCAGGCAGATAACTTCATCCAGAGTCTTGCATGCAGTTGTGGTCTACCATGTTTAAGAAATGCGAATATAGAGTTCTGAGGATGGCTACTGGGATGATCAGGACCATGCAAAGCACGTGAAATGAGATAAAGCTGGAAGAGCATGGCTTGTTTGGTCTTCAAATACAGAGCAAGAAATGAAAGTATTTCCTGTGAGAGGGGGGAGAAACACCAACATGGGAGAACAGCAGTTTGAGTTGAAGGATGACTTGAGTGTGCAAACAAATTGAAAGGAAAGGGAACAAATTGAGCCTGGAAATGGAAGGAGAGGTCATGGACTTCTGTAAAAACACCCTAGTCTGAATAGTGGGGACAGTGTTGCAAGGTGCCTGTTAGACTGAGGGGGCTGGCCCTTGCCTCAAGGGGCTCCCTTGGGAGCGTTCTGATCAGCCCAGTGAAATGTGACAGACCTAGTCATGTGCTGTGGGATAACCCTGGCAGACAGCTCAGCCCCACACAGCTGCTTGCTCACACCACCTCCCCCAGTGGGATGGCGGATAGGATCCAAAGGCTACAAGTGTGAAAACTCATGGGCTGAGATTAAGATAGCTTAATAAGTTAAAAACCAAACAAAGGAACAAACAAAAAAAACAATCCAAAACACAGCAAAAAAAGAAAGACACAAAGAAAAAAAACACAAGAAAAACCAGGGATGCAAAACTACCCACAACTGCTTTCCACCAGGTGATTGATGCCCAGGCAGTCCCTGAGCAATGGCAGCCCTGGCCAACTTCCCCAGCTTTTATTGCTGAGCACAATGCCATGTTGTATGGAATAGCCCTTTGGTCATTTGGGGTCAGCTGTCCAGGTTGTATCCCCTCTCAACTTCTTGTGCATTCCCAGCAGCCTGTTCTCTGGTGGGGCAGTGTGAGAAGCAGAAAACTTTGATGCTGTGTAAGCACTGCTCAGCAATAGCTAACACATCAGTGTTATGAAGATCATTTTCATCACAAATCCAAAAGAAGCACCATACCAGCTAGTATGAAGAAAATTAACACTATCCCAGGCAAAACCAGCACATCACGGATGGATGGTTTGAAAAGATAGGTCTTTCTCTTGTTAACTGAATTCTAGGAAGGTAACCACCCGGGTGTGCAACGTGATACCTGCAGTTACCAGCACCTCCAGCTAGTATTTTGCAGAGTTTGCTGCTGTGCCAAATGTTTTGCTTATGGCAGCTGATGTCCAGTTCAATACCTACTTTAACACTTCCAACTGCACTATGCAAGCACAATATTGTGACATTGATTTTGAAAGCAAAACTTCCCACTGGGATCAACAGGAAATTGTGATTAAAACTGATGGCAAAATATGGCCCCACTTGCCCTGTAGAAGAGCCCCCAACAGGGCTCTAATGAGCTTCCTGTCTCTCTCATCATAGCAGTGGTTTATGTCCATTGTATATTAGTAGATATTAAAATGCATAGGGATTCCTCTCCAAGAGAATTCCTCTTGTGCTTGGGTTGGTTGTGCTATAAACAGTAATTGTACTTTTTTGTATTCTGGGACTCCAAATTTTAGCCTCAGCTGGAAAACAGAAGTGCAAAGATTGCTAAAAAAAAAAAAAAGAAAATCAAAGGGAATAACTTTTATTCAATACTGAATTAGTTTATCCTGACTAGTCAGCTGAAATGCCAAAAGCAGGTTTACTTTGGGTTAAGTTTGTCCCAATCCCTCTTCCATCCTATGATGCTACTACACAAGAGAAAGCTTGGGATCAGATGGCAAAATGCTTCTTGTGAAAAACGGAAAGATAATTGTTTGCTCATAAACTACACTTCAGAAACTGGTGGATCTCCTGTTTGTACTCACAAGCTTATCTGAGCTTTTCTTTCTCTCCTTTAAAAAAAAAAGAAAACACACAAAAACCAAAACGGATTTGATATTTGTGTGTCACTTAATCCTCTTCTTGAGCATCTTCCTAAAGGCAATTCTTTCTAGATCTGGGTGAGAAGAACTCCTTTTCCCACCGCTGAGGTCTCAACATGGTATATGACAACCCCAGAGAGAATCAAGCTGAAAGCATTTCCACCAGGTCTTACAGCAGTTTTGTTATGCCAGGGAAGAAAGAAAAGCCCCAAATGTGCACCATTGCCAGGTTAGGACTGGCTGCTGGTGAAGCCGGCATAACGATGCCAACCAGGCCTTTTGTTTCCAGGAGCACTCTACCTTCCATTTATACCTCTAACTGTTCTCCTCTTCAAATCCCAGACTTCTCCCACCTTCCACCCCCAGAAATTAAGCAAAGAGCATTTATTCTCCCAGGAATATTTTAGATATTTAGCAGATAATTTAATTCTGAGAAAGCCATTGACTGCTGCAGAGCGGAGGCCAGACCTTCGTTGCAGGCAGACAGGCTCCACTTATTTTCCTGGCTCTTCAGATTTACTACTAACACACTGGCAGGCAGCAGTAGTGGATATGATGATGTAGTGTTGGAAATAATCCTGGGTTTTAGTAATATCTACACATTGCCAGACAATTATGTCCAAAGACCCCAGATTTTCTACAAGTACTGTCCCACCCTCCCTTCTGTTGGAAGCCCTAATTTCCTCCTTGCCCCTCTTCCCTTGCTGTCAGCCTTATCTTGTCTCTTGCGGCCAGATCAAGGATGTTTAAATATAGATTCAAAAATTTCTGAGGGAGGAGTGACACTGGCAAGGCTCTGTGGCCTGACTGATCTCACTAAACTAGTACTGACTATTCAGGATCTCTTCCAATACTATCTGGCCCTGCCTTAAATCTGCCAATGTTTTAGAAATTCAGGAATAAAGCAGTAAACAGATGCAATGAAGCTTCTGAGGTTTTTCCATTCTGGGAAAAAAACCCCCCTTCTCCCCCTTCTCTTTCTACCTTTTGTAACTTAATACTGCCAGAACTTTCTTACAGAGCAAAAATGTACTTTTCTAAACTAGCAGGCTTGGTCATAAGCAGTCACGGCACATGTCAGTATGGGGATACTGGGGAGATGTGGTTTCAAGCAAAGGCAAAAAGCAGAGTAGCCCTTAATGCTTTAGTAGAAGTGGATTAGATGAATCTATCCCTTCTTTCCTTTCTTTAAAATTGCCTTGAGGGCTTGTTTCCTTTTGAACAGTCATGACCCTAAAATTATTAGGAGGCATTTCTGATGACTTGAGCTTCGACCGTAACCTAGAGTGGTTTTATTCCTCTGTGATTATTTTGACAAAAAGGAACAGTCTTGAGCTGTAGTGTGACTGTGAGGACCCAGTAGAATTATTAGCGTAGTTGCTGAAAGTTGGGGAAAATCAGAACCTGGTGTGATTTCCTGAAGTGCTCACACATGGTCAGCTTCTCTCCTGTGTGGAGTACTAGCACTAGTCCCATGCAACCACTTCAATCGCACTTACATCCTCAAAATGAGCCTAAGCACTTCTTAGACCTTTTGCTGGCCTCATGTTCAAGACTGGATTTCACCTCCTAGCAGTTTCAAGTAACTGAAGTACTTTTTAGCAAACCAATAAATTATACCTTCTGTTTTTTTCAGAGAATGGACTGTAGCAGATCTTGTAGGTGGACACCATTGCGTAGGAGCAGGTTTTGACTGCACCACACAATGGCTAAAATCAAACTCATTTTGGTGATATCATTTGGTAATAAAACCCCAACAGATAGAGTGCTATAAATAACAAAATATATCTATAAAACACAAAGAACATAAAAAGGAGAACTAAAAGCTGACTCAGAAGGCATTTAACTTCTGAAAAAGGCTAACACTGTGGTTGTTACTACCACAGGGCACTTCTGCCCATGAAAGCAGAAGGTAGCTTGCATATGTAATTGTGCAATATTCTAAGATGTATGGAGAAATATGGAAATAAAGACTGATTGCCTTTGAAGTATGAAAATAATGTTAAGGATGACTTAAAACCCTTTATGGGGCTGGTTATCTTTGGGAATAACTAAAAGTCCATTAGTGACTACATGCTATACATTGTATTAAATCAGCTCTGTTATCTCTCAAATCTGCCTCATCGTTTTGTTAGGGTGAAATTCATCCCTAGGCAAAGTACACATACATGGTGTGGAGTCTGCCATTTATTATAAGGTCCATAACTCAATACATAAAGCTGTGCATATGGCCTTGATAGCTGTGTGCAGTTGGGTGAATTTTCCTTTTGCATACTGATCCAAGGTGAATGACTATGTCTCATCAACACTTTCTTCTTCAGTGCTTTATTAATAACAAATGAGGGACTCATGAATCCGTTCAATTAATTAATTTCTTCTTGGTCTCCTTTTCTTGCTTAACAGGTTGATCTGTCTCCAAAATGTACATTTTCTGCATTCCCATTGGACTAATGACATTTAGATTTTTTTTTTACTTTGGAATATAGCCATCCAACTTAAAAGTAAAAAGAGATATTGTACATTTGTAGACTGTGTTAGTGCCGTTCCCTGCCAGTAAATCCCAATGCTATGAAAATGAACAAGGATGGGATCTGCCTTCCTCTGCGGTTGTTAGACCAGGCATATCACTGACACACAGGGAGACACTTCCCTTCAGCTACCTTGGCTCATATAGAGCTTTATTTAAGTTTTGATTCAAATAACCATTTTTTTCCAACCAATTTAAGGGTTACAATATCTGCTGTTGACCTTCTACTACAACCTGTGAACCATCCTGTTTAATGTGAAATTACATCATGTAAGAAATTCCCTTTTGTCCATTACCTTGGTCACTGCCTTGACAGGGCTCTCAAAGAGTCATGGGAGTGTAAATCAGAGATGGGACTAAGAAGTGAGGAACTAGGGAGTAATAGGTGTGAGTCTAACATGGTGATTCCTTCTGTTCCTAAGGCCACAGCAAGAGCGCAATGAAGAATGGACATTAGGTGTTTCTTCCTGGCACTGTGTCAAGTGCAGAATATTTTATGCAAATGAAATATCCTGTTCCGAGAAATAATAGATCTGTAGTGATTTCATTCCCATGTTAGAGCAAGAAGGTTTACATTGAAAAGATGGGTTGGCCACAACTATGACCATTTGTTGAGCACAAAAGGAATATGAAGAAGAAATTAATTATGTGGCATTAGCTAATAGGAAGCAACATATACATGAAAGAGAGGTCACAGATAAAAAAAATCATAGACTATAATTGATTATTGTGATTTGCTTAACTGAACTTGGAAATTATGGGAGAAAGTGAATGTCACAGGCGGGGAGATGGAAGTCAAGGCTGAAGGATATAATGTATCTTGGGTATGTTATGCCTTCTCCTGGGTAACCTCTCAGGCCAGTGACAGTGTTCCTGCCTTGTATGAGAAAGCTAAGAATGTCGTTATGAATGTGAGATAAAGCTGGAACAGGTATCAGTAAGTAGAATTCTGCATGTCAGAGGAAGATAAGAAACATAGTGGCACAATGACACCTTTGGAAAGCTAGGAGACTTTATGGAGTGAGACGTAGTTCAGTCATTGGAGATCTCTGTGAGGGACTGGATGAACTTTCATATTGTTTCAGGTGTTTCAGAGTACATTGTCTCAGATATTTCTTTTGGGATGGAAACCTATGCTTTTTTCCTCTCTTGATTTGCTACACACCGGATCATATGGAACTTTCTCCTAAAGTTAGAGAAGAAAAACAAATCACAGTTGCTTGGAAAGCCAACATCCTTCTATGGGCCTTTTATGGCCTTTTATGGGCCTTTGCCTTTTATGCAGTTTTGCTTAGTGCTCTTCTCACATGCGTATATGTTCCATGTGAGGTGCTGTGCTCAAAGCATGATCTATATTATGTGTTTTCATGCAGCTCAGAAGTGATAAGGGGTCACCGCTTTATCAGGTGGTATAGCAATGACAACAAAATTTTTGGTGTTGGCACCCATGGCAGCACAAGGTGGTTTTAGCAGAATAAATAGCACTGCAGAAAGACTTGGTGAAACTGGACTACAGACATTCTGCCAGCCTATGCTGTGTCCACTCTTGGGATCATACATAAATTAACACATAAGTACCAACAGACAGTTACACTGTTGACAAACCCTGCCTTGGATAGAATGGAAGACCTCCACTTCTAGTGGGAACACCTCTGTGCTTTTACTTAAAAGGAGATTGGGGCTGGAGGGGTTGTTTGCTTGTATTTTTCCTCACCCTCGGGACCCTGCTGTGAACTGTCCTTATATTTCTTCTCTTGATACAGGAAAGAATTTAGTTGAATTAGTCAAAGATGGCTTCTGTTACCCTTCCTTCCCACGTGACAGACGCGGTTGATTGCCGTTGCTCTTCCAGGACTGCCCTGTCTGCTCACAGCTACATCCACTGCGCGTAGAGAGCGATTCAGCTGCCTGAGCCAACCGCATTCCTTCGGTCTTCCTTGTTAGTTTAACACACAGTCTCAGAAATCAGGGGCATAAATCACGTTTTGGATACAAATCAAAACATGTGATTAATACCTAGACATTTATGGCCATATAATGTTGCACCACAGCTAACAAGTAACATTTGGCTATGGGGTCTGTGCACCTGCTAAGCAGTAATGTGCTACTAATGTTTTAATGAAGGATTCCAGGGAAAAAAATGCCTCTCTAAGCTAGTGGTAAAGCTTGCGTTCCTGGAATGCACATATGCGGATAGGAGAGTTGACTGACTGGGAATATAGCCATTTGTTTTCCCAAATTACAAATAATAATTAATAAATAAAATGTTTTCTCATGGCTGTGAGCAGAGAGTCGGGAGAATCGCTTGGCAAACAAACTGATATTTAAGCTATGATTTGCTGAGAATATTTGCACATTACTCTAGAACAGTGGTCCCAGGAGGAACAATACTGAGCAACTTGCGTTTTGTGCACAGGTTTGCTCTCTCTATTGGCCTTGGTTTTAAGATTTTAATTTACTGTATCCACAAGCAGTATCATGAAGTCTTGTGGGCAACATGTTGCACATGAAACAAAGATTGGGAAGTAAGTCTTTCTGGTGACGTACCGAGTTTATGGATACTATGGCATACAGAACAGCTTTTGCAGACTGGAGGTGCTGAAAAAGCAGAGATTATGTACACAGGCCCTTTTGCAGGGAAACAAAAAAAAAACCAAAAAAAAAATTCTACCATCTTGGTTTGGTGCAATCTGGACTTAAATTTAGCATTATGATGATGAACTCCAGGGATGCTACCTGGCACAGATGGCTTAGCACTGCTTCAGAAGCAATGATTCTCAGTGAGAAGTAGAGAGGGGCCAATGTCTTCCTTTATTTTTGCAGAGAAACTTCAAAAAGATCTTCCACAGGAATGTCTCCAGAATACATTTCACTCAAATATTTGGTTTAGTGTCTCTGCTTTGTGAGGTGTTCATCCAACCTATGATTTGGTTCCTAACAGCAGTGACTCAGAGATCTTTAAGTAGAGGGTGCCTGGAACCTTGCACTGCCGTTACCTCACTTGGTATCTTCTTTGTGGATAAAAGTGGTCTCTTCCACCAATTAATGTAGACATTTGATACTAGGAGGGTGTTTTGCTCTTCACAATAATCCAGTGAAGTTTAGTGAAAGAGATGTACATGTTGCCTTCAGAGAAACTTGTATACTTATGTCATTATACTTGCTGCGTATTTCTCAGGACCATGCAGCCCCTCGCTGGTGGTGGTAAATAAGAATTTTGAGAAGTTTTTCTTGAGCTGATCCCAGCTAAATTAAAAAAAAAAAAAAAAGATTTAAAAGTTATGATTACTGAGACTTGTCAAAATCAACTTTTTCCCCTCCACAGGCTATTTTTGTTTTGATCAATAATCATTTTAAAAAGGGATTATTTTTTTTAGAAGAGTCTGTGATTAATTTTTTTTTTTCACTTATTAGTTTCCTTGAAAGCATCCTCTTCTTTTAATTTTCTGTTCCCATGGCTGAGGATAGTTCAGTGTATGTTCTCTGAAAGCTGTCCAGATTGGTTCCAAATGAGTCAGATGGTGTGTTGTGAGGCTGCCTTTAGGCACTCAACTGTTGCTAGTCTGGAACTGGAATGGGTTTCCTAACTCACTTTCTTGAAAATCAAATTTTCCCCTCAGCTTTTTTTTCAAATAGTAGAAAATGAATCCAAAGGACTTTTTATGAAAAGTCATCTTCAAATTAAAATGGAAACACTTTGATTGAAAGGATGTTGATGGGCTATCTATGCAAGTCTGATTAAGAAAGTGATAAAAGTGAGTGAAAGAATTTGGGAGTGCATCTGTACAGCAAAGTTAATTGCAATTTCTAACTCAAGTGTTGTCTCCAGTCATCTCCCCAATTACATAGGAAGTATCTAGCTTGGAAGCGTTGCAGGGCTTCTGATGAAGCAAGCTGCCTTAATTTTGATTATAGGTAAGGCTCAGATGTTACCTTCATGCGGTGTTATAGCCAGCCCACTTTGCAGGCAAGAATGAGGCCAAAACATGAAATTATGTGAGGATCCCTATACCTTCTCACAGTTCTCCCACGCATCGTGGAGGCTGTAAAGGTCATCCTGCGATTTATTGGGGAAAGTCCTCGAAGCTTCAGGTCTGCAGCACTGAGAGCAAGGGAGACACTAGAGGTCTCAGGGAACTGGAGGGCATGAGATGAAATTAGATTATTGGTCTGGCCTCCTAAAAAGACCCTTAAACTTAACTCAGTCTCTACATATTAGAAAAGGGATCAGGAGCAAGACTTCCCAATGCTCTCCTGAGCCACGGCTGCCATTTCTGTTCTGTGGGCCATTTGGACCCCTGCAACTGGCCCCCACAATAATTGAATTGCTCAAAAATGTGCCTCAAGGCTATCTCAGCATTTTCCCTGTGTAGCTGTGCTCTGAATTCCTTGACTATAGGCAAGGACTGGAACCTTTTAATGTGGATCTAAGTAACTGGATGGAATAGGTGGCACTGGAGAATTTGGACTCCTGTTTTAGCAGAAGGCTGCAAAAGAAGCATTTCCTGCAGCTGGGGGGGGAGGGGAAGTAAAAATTCCAGTCTTTTATAGACAGGATCATGCTCATTCAGCAATTCAGCCATGAACTTTCTAAAAGGCACGAAACAGCAGTCCAAAGGCAGAAATAATATGTGTGAGAGGAAAAGAGATGTGAAACACTGTTGTACAAAGATTCATGGATAATAACTTAGGATTATCTGGAGAGCACTAATTTAATTTTACTATGGCTAATGAGTTTTGTAACATTTCTGCTTTAGGCAGCTGCTCCATATCCTTCTCACTTAAAAGAAAAAAAAAAAAGCTAAAAAAAAAATCTTCATTCGGTTTCCTATATTGGGTAGTTCCTTGCAGTATCTGTTCCATCCCTGAAGCCTAAATTCTCCTAAATTAATAAGCAACTTAAGCACAGTGGTACTGGAAGTACACTGCACTTTCTTGCACTATTATGCAAATATGTAGGTTTTATGTCTTTATGTAGTATGTTCAAAAGCTGAGGACTAAGTTGTGCAATTTCATATGGCTCATGGTGTCACTTCAGAACTTTAATTTTTTAATACTGGTGTCCTGGCCATAATGAAGAAATATTTCCAATTCATCAGTCCTATTACAGTATTTCAATAAATTGAAATTTTTTATATGTAGTAGGTCCCGCTCTTAGTTTGTTTATTGGGTAAATACAGTTTCATTCCATATAAGTAAATAGTTTTCTTCATTTTTGCATGGATGTAGCAGACAGCGAATGTACTTTGATCTACTGTCTTCATTCTGAAAATTATGAGAACACCCACCTCTTAGTGAAACAGGAGTTGGGAAATCTGGGGTAGAAGAGGAAGTACTACACAGAAGAAATGAGATTCATTCTCTACTCATGGACAGACTGAGATGGTAGATGAGGATGGTTCAGAAGAATCACTGGCTAAGAAATTGTGAAGTTTTGTGCACTTCCCTTCACATACTTCCATAAAAGCATATTTTTCTGAAGAGGTAGTAGAAACCTCCCTAATTTTGGTGACATCGGCAACATCTTAGGAACTCCAAGTTATCTTTGAGTTGCATGTGGCTTCCTTTATATTCAGCGAAATATAACTGTTGTTTAAATATGAATACTGTAAACTATCAACTTGTGGCACCTGATCATTTATTTATTTATTTTATTCATGAGGAGAAAAAGGTTAAAGCCAATTACATCTTTGCTCTTAAATGATAGCAAGTGGGAAGGTCTACCTGGGTATTCAGAAATAACAGCTGAATGTTTGCAGTAACATTATGACCCTCTTGTGGAATGTCATTGCATTTACCTAAATCTAGCAACTATTTTTTGTTTGCCAAAGATTAATTTTCACATTAATAAATATTTATTATAGATCTGGCTCAGTAGAACTGCCTTACATGGTGGGGAACCCATATTAAGTTGATAATCAGTATGGCGAACAATCTCAAGCCATGATCAAGCTGAGCAATAATTGCAGAGCTGCACTAATTAATGGCTTCTTAGTGCAGCAGCCAGCACAGGACATCTTGGAAGGACACTGAGCAGGCCCATGGTGGATGACAATGAGCTGGACGGGCACAATGCAGAGAGGATGGCAATAAAAATCTGTTTTTCCTCAATTTTCATGCACTCCCTTTCCAGCTGCTATTTTTCAAAAGAATTTTTAACTAGTGCTAGCACTTAGTTCAGAGGAGTGCTAGATTAAATGGTGTGAGAAGCTTGTCTGAGCTATTCCACAGACTCATTCTGCCTTTACAATAAGTTGTGTGACTTTTCAGGGCACTATAACAAGGCAGTAATAGCATTAGATAAGCCATTCCTGTCAGCCTGAACACTTTTCAAGCAAAAAAATACACAAATAAACAGACAAACAAAAAACCTCAGTAGTTGTTCTTGTCTGCAAAGCTCAAACAATTAAGTTACAAATCATATGATCTTAAAAAACAGAAAAAGAAAGGAAAAACAAGCAATAACTTGTTTCCAGATTTTTGAGCTATGTATGAATGTCTTCTAATTTCTCCCAAAAAATATTTATTCCCCTTTGAAGCAGGCACAGAAAGTCTTAAGTTTTTCAATTGTATTCAGAATTTCGAGGAAAAACACCAAATGAACTGCAACATTCACGATGAAACTCCAAGACCTGACAAGACTGTAACCCAGTCTTTTTAAACACAAGGTCTTTTAAATGGTTATGCACATTTTACAAGGTCATAATCTTATAAGTAGATGGGTGTAGTGTGGATTGTATTTGTAATGCTTTAATAAGAGGTAATAGAACTGGTTTATAAAATTTCTGAGAGAGAAAATTTTACAGCTAGACTTTATTACTATTTCACTGGTATATTGCTGCTTTTAGAGAATGGCTAGATTTCACTTGTGAACAAGAAAAAAGACTGAAAATGAGAGAAACTTATTTGTGTCAAGATTGCCATTTCCAAAGTAATTGTAAGCAGTTGTACAATGTTTCATAGACTACGAGACATAGAAATCAGTGTTTTCCAAACAAATAGAAATTGATTATGAATTTTGCAAAGCTTAAAGAAGGCCAAAGGACGGAATCACTGAGCTTTTCATGAAATGCTGTGCTGTGGCTTCAACCTAGCAGAATTTCTTTCTTTTATCCAAAGTGACCATAATCATATTTTACTGTCTGTGGAACCTAAGCTACTTTTTAGGCCTTATGATCATTATTTGTAAGTACAGCTTTTAGCTGCAAAAGCTGCAAAGATTACCTGCATGGTAGGTGTCAGTCATCTAATGTTGCATCTATGAAGCTGGAACTGAGCAGGCTAAATAGGTATTTAGTCCATCTGTGTAAGGAGTAAGAATGAAGTTGTAATATGAAAACTAAAACAGATATAAGGAGGTGGAAGAGTGTTTTTTGGTGGAATGGCAAAAGAGGATGCAGAGGAAAACAATCTGAGCAAAATGGAGTAATATGGTCAACTGAGAAGCTAGAGGTAAGGTGATTTTAAAGGATTTAAAAAGAGAAAAATATGGTAAGGGAGTGAAGGATAGGATTTTTATAATATATATTAGGAGTCTGAAAGAGCTTGTGTTTCAGGAGATTTTGTGGAGCACAAGAGCTTCCATGGCTCTGAGGTTGGGAGAAATTCAAAGAAGCTGTTCTCAGCATGCTATCACATCTATACTGTGTCACAGCTATCCTGCCATAAGGATACTTCAGGTATCTCTAAACAGTCCAGCTCAAGCATCCAAAGCAAACTAGCTGTGGCAGCAGCAATCTCCACACCATTACCTCTTCATGATATATTAGTATTCAATGACAAATAATACTTTTTGTAATTGCTGTGAAATTGATATCATTATTGCTGTTTATATTACTGAAAAATGCCTTATGAAAAAGAGAAGAGCTAAAAGCACAAGAATAGATAATTTTTAATGAGAAATAGTCATGGACAAAGTGTCCTCTGAAAGTAATCAAAACCACTGTCAAAGAGACCAAAGATCTACATAATGTTGTCATAATTTTACAAGACCCTCTACAAATTATACCACTTACAAGTCAGGCTTTTGATTAAGTATCAGGGGAGTGGGGTGGGTGTTCAAATCATGGTTTTGCAATATCCAGCCAACACAAACCTTCTAAAACCCCTTTTGTTTTGGTGAAGGCAAGAGATGCCTTTGGCTCTTCAAAGGACTATCATCTTTGAGTCATCGTCAGGTTATTTCCTTCTATTCCACAATTTGTTAGAATTATATTCACCAATCTATATTGAGTCTTACCCAAGAAAACACATTCCCATTTAAATCCATTGAAATAGCTCCTTACTGAGCAGAGCTAAAGAAGGCAGAGCAGCTTTCATAAAGGAG
The DNA here is from genome assembly GCA_013399095.1 of Psophia crepitans. NCBI lineage: Eukaryota > Metazoa > Chordata > Aves > Gruiformes > Psophiidae > Psophia > Psophia crepitans. The sequence goes on from VWZZ01001101.1 coordinate 321,867, forward strand.
GAGGACACAGCAGAAGGGACTAAAAGAGGGTGAAAGCAGTAAAGGAGATTCAGGAAGAGGATATTTTTACGGAGACCCTTTAGAGTAAAGAGATGTGATAGAGAGCCTACAGAACAGAGACAAAACACCTGCAGTGAGAAGGACCAGTGGGAAGGGAAGGAAGACATTAAGCACCCTGGAAAGAAAACCGACATCATTAGAATGAGGCATTTACTCTCTCTTGATCTGAACGACAGAAGCAAGGCAATCTGCTGTTTGTGTTGTAAAAGTGTTTGCAGTGGGAAGTATGGTATATACACACAGAAAGAACATCTGTTCTAAGAAGGCTTTTGCAAATATAAAGCTGCAATAATGTGGTAGAAACATCTGCACAGCTTATAGCAGGGCCACCAGTAGTACTTTTAGGTGGGGGGAGGGTATGAGACATGCCACATACAGGAGAAGGTCACAGGGAAACAGCTTTAAGAAAGAGGTATCTTTTCATATATATCTACATGAAGTTAAGATGCCTGTAGACAAACTGCAGTGTTCGGTGTTGCAGATTACAATTGTGGAAACACTATAAACCCCACAAAACACATTGTCGTCCTTTCACTTCATAATTAAAATGACAAGTTGCCCATGTTCTTACGTAGTCATGGGATGACTCAAGGACTTTAAATAAAGTCAATGCATAAAGGTTCTCCTCCACCTAGTTACAAGAACTGCAAGATTTTATGACATAGTCATGCCAGCAGAAGACCAAGAAATTTAGAGCTGGTAAAGAGTAAGTGGGACAAAATCCAGTGCCAACTGACAGTTTGCTGATGATGGTATCGCTGCTGCCCAGCCGCAGGAAAATATGCCCAGATGTAGTTCTCTGCTGTGGTTACCCAGCAGCTGGTACCTGAAAGACTAATTTCTGGTTATTTGGGGTATCGCTTCACTACAGACAATGCAGGGCAAATATGATTACACAATTTGAAGCCCTTTGCCTGAGTTCCTTTTTATTGCAGATACACACACCTGAATAGGGTAACTCTGCTTGTGTGTGGAAATTTTAATGAGGAAAAGAGAGGAAATGAACTGTTCGTTCACAGCCAACAGTCTTCAAAGGATGGCGTCTGGCTGCATCAGGGCTGTTTTTTACCAAGGCACTCTTACATGCTTCCCATAGTGGCTCATTCCTTTGCTCCACTTCAACTCTCCTCCTTCAGACTTTGTGGTTTCAAAGCTGGTCCAGAAACTTTTACAGCAATGTTGCCAATTTTTATTCCTTCAGGATTTCATTGACCTGTATTAAATTAGAGCACAGATAGACACACATGCACAGCTTTACCTCCAGACAGTGACCACTTTGAGAGCGTCTAGGGCTCAAAGTGCAGGTCTTGGAAACTTCAACTTGAATTTAGAACTAAGCATAGGAAATATTTATGAACATGGTATCTTAAATCACTACTTCTGTTTTTCTAAGCATTTCTCTACACCAAGCGGACTTATTTTCCATGTGAAACATCGGGGTGGGAGGGTGCATCTGACGACTGGGCTATGTTGAGCAGGCACCTGTGTAGCAAAAGCCTGTTGCTGGCAGTGAGAATGTATTTGCTGAGTTCAGCAGGTGATGGTTGAAGACTTTGGCCAATGTTATGCTTAAAAAAGGATTTTTAGAACATGCAGACTGCTGAATATGATGCTGGATGTCTCTGTGCTTGCACACAGGCAGGGCTTTTTGCTATTTTTGTCTACTCTGTAATGTTTTGCAACAACAGTTAACAAGTATTATTCCCAGAAATGTGAGCGGAGTTATCTAATCAGGTACAAAAGGTGAATGTGTTCTGTTTTACAGGAATTAGCAGAAATAAGAGACAAATGGTATTTGTAAATCAACACCAAGAGGATTATGTGTAAAAGAATCTTAAATGAGTAATCTAAGTACCAAAATTAGGAACTACTTTCCTGCGCTCCCAGTGTAATTCATGGGCAGAGGTAAATGCCTCCAGAACAGAAGATGAAGTTGGGAGCTCTGAGAGAGCCCATCTCTCTCCCCTGGCTATATATGGCACCTAAGAGAAGAAGCCTGGCAACTTCACCACTGGATTGGTATGAATCTTCTCCCTTTCCCAAAGTGGTAAAATCCTGTTTCAGGAAAGTGCTTTGGCACTTTTGTCTTTTGGCATGTTCATCTTTAAGCATCTGAATAACCAAGGGCAGGCTGAAAGACACTCCATGTGTTTAAAACCAGTGGCATACTTCAGTGTGTGGCAAAAACAAGTGGGGAAAGGTTTTTCATCTTGTAGGCTTAAACATCACGATTGGTTCTTTTTGTTTGTTTGGTTGGTTTGTGGGGGTTTTTTGTTTTGTGTTTGTTTGTTTGTGGGTTTTTTTTTGGTTTTGTAGACATCAAGCAATTAAAAGAAAAGTGTTATTTGCATTTAGGAATATTCCTCATTGTTACTTTAAATAAAACTTTCCCTTTCCCTTCTGAAACATGTGCTTAGCTCCGTTGGTTCTGGAGAGCTTGTAAATTTTATCTACCTTGGGAGAAAATAACTTGGCCTTGAAATCGGATACCTTTCCAGAACAACCATGTGCTTTCTGGCTCTGGAGCGCTGCGTTGCATCATACTTCACAGAACAATTCTTACAAAAGTGATGGTTAGTCAAATCTAAAATGCTTTGTGAAAAATGCCTTTTCGTGGTTGAGGAAGGAGAGTTGCCTCATTTTTAACATCAGGATGACCACACATGTGGTCAAAATCCAGATGGAAAAGTGAGTGAAAGTCTTTGTCATGTGGAGAATATGTGGTTCAGTCCCTGCTGTCCACGTTACTGAATGTTAGAAGGATGCCAAGTCTCCACATCATTGGCTCTTCTGGAGTAAAAATCACCCCGCTTTTCCTCCTGAGGAGTGTAGAAATGTTTTGGGTTTGTTGCACTGCAGAACAGAGAAAAAATTAAAAATCTCACAATGTGTCACCAGACAGGAAAACAATTTCCTTCCTAATTCTAATGACTTACCATTTCTCATGGAAAATAATGCCAATAGCATGTTAGTGTTTTCAAATAGGATGGAAAAGAGTAGTTTCATCACTGATGTTATGGTGTAGGTAGAAGAGAACATTAAAGCTGAAATATATCAGCCCTCAGGTCAGAAGGGGCTTTTTCCCTGATCTTCCTTTTCATTCATTTTTACATCACATTTATCTCCAGCCATAGAAAAGGTTATTACAGGGCTCCTAGATGCCGGTCACATAAAAATGACAATATTAAGCAGTGTCAGGTGGGCCAGGGAGGAGCAATGGCTGCGGTATATTTCTAGCTTATTTTGGCCACAGTGATGTCATGTTTTTGTGTGCAGGCAGAAGTGGAGGAATAGTGTACTGAAAGGAACAGTATGGGCACACTTGGTATAGCCTGGCCAATTAACACTAATCATCACAGATGCCATTAACTTCTGGTAAAGAAACGTTAATCCTACGGATCTATTATTGCCTGAAGTGTCCCGAGGAGGGAGGGTGAGGGGGAACATGTAGTTACTGGGGATCTCATGGCAAATATAAAGAGCTGCCAGTGGCCAAATAATGTGCTCCTAGAAAAAGGCATGGTCCATTATCCCTGCTGAAAACAGAGTGACAAATTACTGTAAAAGTACTGTACTGCAGCTGAAAGAAGCCAATAATTTCATGAATTTTACAGGTACAGCGAACCATAACAGTATGTTCTAGTACTACCCTCTGCATGCTACAGTGCTTTACACTATAGTTCTTTTTACAGCACTCACAATATAACCCATGTCCTTCCTTGGAAACATCCCTCAAGTCAGGATACTCTGAAAGTACATCTGCTCTACCCTGGGAGACAAATAACACTAGGTTTAAGAAACTGTGCTATAACTTGCATGCATGATACCACAATCCAATTCTGATCTCATCGCTGTTGATCTTATTTTGGTGTGCATCTGTTGACTGAGAAAAATGCTACTACTGATTTGTATTAAAACTGAGTCTCAAATATCTTCTGTGATGATTAATCTCTTCAGACTGTTTCCTCCGTCTCATCCGTGGTCTGACCAACTCATGCTGCTTCTTGAGTATTGGTGTGGCATTCAGTACATTGGATGTGAACATATGTTTTACCTGCAATATAATAATAACCTTGAAAATGCGATAATATTTGTAGTTGAATGCCAGATGTATTTGGTAGTGCACAGATGCACTGGAAAAGGGAAGTGAAAAGAAGAGAGATACCTGGAGAACTTGATGAAACAACATAGGCAGGAGGTGCAGTAGTTGATGTGCTTCAGATTTGGGTCTGGAAAACACTGCACGCACAATGATGGTCAAAGGAGAGCAAAAACAGCAGGTGAAAGCCAGTTCAATCAAAAAGCTTGGGGTTGCCTTGGTTTAATTAGCGCATATGCTGTTTCATCACGGATTACTGGTAGAAAGTCTTTTAATAGTGAGGAGAACTTTAACAATAAGAGACTGTTTACAATTGGTGATTCCTTTTTTGGCCAAAGGATTTGCTGAAGTAAGGATGAAGACCTCCTTTGTCAGAGGAGACCCAGTTAGGAAAGGCTAAATTTACTCTGAACTTACCTGATGTGCTAGCAATTCTTTTGAAAGAAACTGGTTTTGTTAGCACTTGTTCTCTGATTTATAGTTGGAAAAACCCAAGAGCTGTGCAGTTCAAAACGTAAATATTTTGAAATGTGAAAGATTAATTGATTCATTGTTGTCAACAATATCCACATAGCAGTGTAAAAACAGTTGGTGATTTTTCTGTACAGCATCTTCTGAGTTTGGGATCTCAGTATTTCACAAATACTGATTCTAATTTCTGCCTGCACTAAAGGCTCTACTGGTGGTATGAGAGGAAAAGCATACACTAAAGAAAGTATATACATGCAAATCAGGCTTCTCACGTTTACCTTGTTAAACAGGAAAGTGTTATCGCTCACCTTTTTACAAAGAAAACTCTTGAACAAAGGCAATGCAGAAGATGTTGGTAGCACAGTAGAGCAGAAACTGATTTCTTGCAGTCCTACCAATTCTTTTTTCAACCACAATTGATTGTCTGTTGCCAGCAGCTGTTCTGAGGCCATAGAAACAGGAATTGACCATTCTGAGACCGCAGTTTTTAAAGGATGTTACTCTGCCCCAGTCAGTCCTAGGGTTTGGTTAATTCTCATCTTAACTTCGTGTTTTGTTTACTGGTTGCATTTTTGGCAACAGCTTTGATTTCTCAACAGAGGAGGAGAAAGCAGCCTATAGCATCAACTGTCGGTGTCAACACAGAAAGATGGGACAGGGCTATAATTGTTGGAATTGTTATTCAGATGCGTGTGACTTGATCCAATAAACGTAGGTTTCTGGCACCTTTGTGAGTGACGCTTCTACAACAGACTGCGGTTTGAGCCTCTCTTGCAAGGATTCTCAACACCAAGCAGTGTTACTGCTTTCAGATTCTTTCCCTAAATTATGCCTTTTAAAGGGAAAGTCTGCATAGCTCCCTCATAAGAGCAGGGGAATCTGCTGGTTTCTGAGGCTGTATTTTCCATGGGGTCTGTATTGATATGGGAAGGAAGGATAGGCCTCCTGGTAAGCTGTGGCAAGGTCTTTGCCTTCCCACCCTTGCGCTCTGACACTTTTCAGAACTGTCTTCATATCACCAGAATCATGCCAGAAAATGGCCCCAAATCCCTCTGCTGCAGGGATTGAATCTAGTCACCTGATGTGACTAGATGTATGGCAGAGACTTTTGCTTCATGTCCAAATTAGAAGAGTCTTTTAAGGAGTGAACTCTTATCGGTGGCAAGACGACCACTGGCGACCACTGGGTTCTAGGAAAAAGCTTTAATTGGAGTGAAAACTTTCATATCTTGAGGTATTGAGTAAGGGATATCAGATATGGAGAAGTACAGGCAGAGCAGGGGCAGCAGTCAGGGAGTGGGAAGGAGAGCCAAGAAAAAGTAACACTACCTGCATTACCATGAAAGAGAAGACAATGGAGGGACTACCTTTAAAGATGCTTTTCTTCTGCCACATCTTTAACCACCACTAATATAACAGACGGCTAGAACATAAAAATCTTCAGTAGAAATACTCAGAGTAGGCGTCCATGTAGCTCCTTTGCCTTTGTTAAATTTTTCACCACTGGTGAGTTTTCCAGTATCAGACAAAGGGTACACAAATGGAAGAAAAATGCAGACAGGCTGAAGTGTGAACTTTCAATAGCTGGCTAAAGAACAATACTCTTTCTGTCCTGAGAAATGGAGTAATCCAGTAAAATCTTACCACTGGTTCAAAGCATGAAATGGAGTCAAAGATGTAAAAACACTCTCAGTGGATTAAACCAAATCCACAATGGCAGCCAAGCATACCAGCTATAAATGCTCTCACTGAGCCTGCAGACACGGATGCTCTCCCAGCCTCAAGTGATAAAGCACTTATCCTTTTGGATTTGGGCCAAAAGATTTGGAGATCTGAGGCAAAACTGATCACTTTAGGAGAGAGTCTGCTATGGGTAATTAAAGGCAGATTATTGGATTAAGATTTGATGCAAATTTGAAGTCCTTCCTTTTCTTTCCAGATTTATTTTATTTTTCTTGTCTTCTTTGTCTCTGGGTAACTATAATTGAATGCGTCTTTAAACTGTAAATTGTAATTTTGCTGTCAGCAATGGAGCTTTAATTTCAGATGTTTATTAGAAAATTTCTCTGTGAGGCTGTGAGTTTTGTTAGCTGGAGGGACTTGAATCAATTGTATAGCCTACCCCACAAAACTGGGGACAGCGTATCACGTTTTGGTGATTTGAATGCTTTATTTGCTAGGGTGAGAAGAAATCATCGCTGTCCCAACCTATATTCCCCTCTCCTTCACCATGGTCATATTGTTCTGCTCGTGATTGTTTTTAGACACAAGAATGGAGTTAAATCAAGGTTCCCTGTCCTTATGTGTGGCCCCAGCCCACATTTATGGCCACAGCAAGTCTGCTGTGATAATCGTCTTCAGAACTGCATTGGGAAGGGAAGTTTTCCTCTTAAGTAGATGAGCAAATACATCAGCAGTGCTGTTCTCATGAGTTGCTACTGAAAGATATGACAAGAGTAAATGAATGCAGAAAAATGGAGGAGAAACAGTTGCAGGGAGAAGTCTGCCTAATTTATGAGACCCCATTGCTTCTTCAAGGGAAATATATATCCTCTTGCAAAAAAGAGGAGGGAGGGTAAAAGCAGCAGCTGAGGATTCTTGGAGTACAGGAGAATCCTCAGCTGCCATGGAAATAATGAGGACGGCACCAGCTGTTCCCAGTCTGTCCCACACACTTTGTGGGCACCACTGAAGGCCAACTGGGATGCACTGTTCAGGTGATGCTGCTGGCGCAATGTAAATGCTCTGTGCTCATACCACTAAGGACCCCAGAATATGTTTAAAGTTCACTGCAGCAACGTAGAACAGATTCTCTTCTGCTTCACCCAGCTGCATTTTGTAAAAAATGTTCTGACATCACGAGCATGTGCCTGTGATGAGTAACCGAATGATCTCACTGTTGCATCTGTGTCTTTTCCTCCTATTTTCTATCCACTGCTCTGTGACTTCACGGCTCTACGTCCAGGATGTTTGTAGGCTCTTTGGCATCTGGGCTTTATGTCTCTAACATTGGGTGAATCACACATTTTTAGATCAATAACATGAAAATAAAGAACTGCAGAGACAGTAAGTCAGTGGAGAGGCTGGATGGGACCATGTCATCATTAGACCTTTTTTTTGGGTGACTTTCTGAATATGTTTAGAAAAAACATGGTATGAGATGTGTTTTACCCCTGTTCAAGCTGGATAGTTAAGGGAGTTTTTATTTTTCTAATCCTTTTTCACAGTGCACCACAGGCATGCTTTTATTGCACAGTGTCGCTCTACCTTGTGGAGTCTTGTTGCTTAAATAGCCTTAGTTACTCAAGCAACAATAAAGCTGTGTGTCTACAGAGCATATCTCTGCTTCTTTACCCATTGTGCTACCTGCAAGAGACAGCAGAACCAAGCATACCTTTCAGGTCTGCCTGAAGAATGGTGTCTACTTAAATGCTGTGCCGCAACATGTTAGTTGCTTGATGTCATTATGTCACTGTCAGTCATTCTGTGTAGAGGTCTAATATCGCTCCCTCTCACTCTTTCAGTCCCTCTCTCTTCACTCTAATTGAACCCCTTATAATTAAGATAAATTCTGAGCAATCAAACCTGGAATGTGGATGAACAGTCCCTTGTGCAATCCCGAAAGTTCAGCTTTAGGAGGTTATTTCATACACTGTAAATCATTATCCCATTTTAACTACAGCATGTGAGACCATGAGTTCTTGGAAAAGCTTGCTACAGCAACTTCATTTATGAAGATAACTCGCTGGGAAAGGTTCTCTATTTACAACTGTGTGATTTTATAGGGCATACTAGATTCTTTAACGTTAGCACCTTAGCAATCAGTAAGAGGCAGTCCAGTACATAGACTCTACAGCTCATTACTAGAAAATGAGGTGTGACTCCTGCAGATGGAATTCCAGTATCCATAAGTCACACTAGCATTTCAAGATAGAAGGGAACACATAGCCTATTTAACTTAGCTTGTGGTACAGCCCTCTACTGATGAACAAGATGGTGAGCTACTATGAGTCAGAGAAATACTCAGAATACTCAGAATATGATGGGGAAAATTGAACAAAGGACCTTTAAGAAAGAGGAAGAGAAAAAATGGGAATGCTCCAATTTTCATAATAAGACCATAAACATTCATGTGTTTTGAATGGCCGAGAAACCAGAGGTACTTGGATCTACTCTGTGATCCCAGCTTCAGACAGTTCCCCATGCCTGCCCTGGGAAGAGGCTAGCAAAAAGAATGATGTTGTTTCCTTCAGGGTTCAGCAGGATTCTGGATTTATTAGGTTTTCCCAGTCAAGCTCATCAAGACTACTTTATGCAGCTTTTCTACTGTTGGGCTCATACATATTGTTCTGTGACCCTAGAGCCCTCTGGCTGTCCTGATCATCCTTCAGACTTGTTCCAGATTTATGGTTTGGGGAAGGAGAGAATGGAGATGGCACAGAGTGTGTGCCCAGCTCTTGCCCTGCTCTGGTGTTACAACATGGCTTATAATGCCTCAGATATTCCCTAATTTAGACATAGCTTCATAGGGCTGCGTTTTGAGTGAGTCTAGACTATTTCCAGGTTTGTGTAAGAATCCTATCACATCATTTGCTGGCATACTCAGGAAATTGTAATGAATATCAGCTTGCTCTAATTGTGATGGCTGCCTAAGGGGGACTCGTGAGAGGTCCAGAGACCTGGAATATCTCAGTGCTTATGTCTGCTTCTAAGACTGCTCTTCAAAACCAATTTGGACATACTCACGGACTCTGCTTCTGCAACTGGAATTGCAATGAGACAGAATTGGTGATTATTTTTTTTCTTTTCAAATCCTTTTGGGTTTGAATTTGGTTATTAGGATGCCTTGCTATTATGGCTTCTTGAAGCAGTACAGCATAGCAAAGGTAATATGAAATGTTCATAGACATCTTCAATACCATGGCAGTTTGAGGGGAAGTTCCGAATATGCTCTTCCTCCAAGTTTGTTGCCTTGATCTTTCACTCATGGATCCTGCCTTGAACTTCATGATACAGCAGCTAAGTCATAAACAGACGTGCTCGACGCAGCTATATAAACCAGCTAGAAAAGCAAATTACAAATCTGAAGGCAGTTTGCTTATTGCGGCACTCCAAAGAGAATAGGGAAAGACATAAGCTTTACTTAGACTAGACTTCCCTGGAGCATCCTGCTTCACCATAAAGGAATTTGCCTATATTTTGTATCCTGTCTGTGGGAACACCAAAAAGAAATTTGACATCCTTAGGACCATTTCCGCCATATGGTACCTCCTTCCCATTCTCAGGCTACTCTTCCAGGTGTGATCTTTGTCTTAAGCTGGTTTTGATCTTAACAAAAGTCTAAAAAAACCCTCCAAAACCCAAAAAAAATCTTGTGATTTTGTTGTAGAAAAGTCTTACCATTAAATAATTAGCCAGAGGTTGAAATCATGGCCAAGAAATAGCCCTTATCGCGCAAAATCTGTTTTTACATGTTCTGATGTTATTTACCTCTAATTTGCTTGAGTTGTGGCCCTTCAGATGTTTAAAGTATTCTGTGAAGGTTGTGATTCATCCCTACGCAGAAGGCTAGTACAACTAAAGCCAGCTAAATCCCTCTCAAACTCTCAAAATGGCTCTTACATTGGATTCCACTCTGGAGGAGAAAACGAATGGATTGTTTTAAATATATCGCCCTGTCTGGGATCTCTTTCTTCTGTATGCCAATGCTTAAATAAAACCTGATTTATCTGATTAGGTAAGAATTTATATCTTGCCACATGTAGTTCTGAAAACGATTTTTCCTCCTGCATCGGGACCCGATTCTCTGAACTGCTGAGCCTCTGCCGAGGAGGTGCTGAGCACCATGCATCCTGCTGAAGTTCAGGGGGGTGAAGTCACTCAGCACTTCCACGATTAGGCACTTTGTGACTGTGTTAAAGCTTTTCTACTAGAAAGAATTGCTCTTTTCATGGCATTTATTACATGTCTCCTTGAGTCTCCTTTGCAGACTCTTTCTGCCATCTTTCTGTAATATGAGGAAATTTGATCCTGGAGTTATGGTGACAAACCCTTTCGAGTCGTGCCACTGCAGCTTTTCTTATCACCAGAAACCATCAGTGGAATTACAGCTCTCTATTATTTGGTTGCTTTTTTCTTATATTCTATGACACATGGTCTTGAAAGCTCAAGTGTATATTACTGCAGAGAGACATAGAAGATGGCTTTCACATTAAAATCTCTTTGAAGAAAGGAATAAGGGCAGGGAAAGGGAATCACCTAATTAAGTAATTACCTGGTTGTCTCACTTTATTGAGATATAAGTAATAACTTATTAACAACAATGCAGTTCTGAGTGGCTGGTAAATAACCGCCTAGAAAGCTCTTTGTGGTGGCAGTGTCAAAATTGCTGAGAATTTACTGCTGCCTGCTCTGCTCTCTGCTGCTCTGCAGCCTCGCTCTTCTCTTCCACCCTGTCACTTCTTCCTTCCCCAATGCACTTCTGCAACGCACTTCTGTTTTTACATTGGGCTTGTGTTTCTGGAAATATGTCATGTTGTTGTTCAGGGGGTTTGCTTGGGGCCAGCTCCACATTTAGGGTGAACTGCCACAGCTTGGGTTTATGACAGATGAGAATCTGACCCTTTATGTATCCTCTAAATTCCCAAGCCAGGCTGATTTTGGCAAGAATATAGGCTAGATAATGGTCATATTCCCTGCCTACATTTTAACATGTAGCAGGTTAGAGTAAGTCTTGTTTGTGAGCATTTCTATTATTATTCTCCATTTACCTCATCAGCCTAACTCTTCTGTGTGCTCAGAGTACACAGCTGTGAGTCTCTTCTGTGCATAAGCATCTTCAGAAACCACCTCACTTGGAAAAGTAGCAGTGATCTCCAAGTGGAGAGTGCTTCTGGCCCTCATTCTGAAGTAGAAAGGACAGATTAGCTAAGCTAGGACTGGTTAAGAGGGTTAAAACTTTAAAACTTTAAAAAGTTTTTGCCTTAACTGCACCAGGTACAAAGTTTTATTCACAGCTGAAATAGAGTGTATTGGCTGATGAGAAACACTTGTTGAAAAGCACTCCATAGGTTATTTCTTCTTAACCATCTTAATTTCCTAAATCCCAGACGGTATCTGGGCAGGGCCCTTAGCAGAGAGTCAGGCTGCAGAGTTCTGCCTGGCTTTGCCACTCGCCCTTTACTGCTGCTGAAGATGGGTGTGAAGGAATCCTTAACCCTCTCCCATGACCAGCCATTAAAAAAAAAAAGTACACAATTTCTTACACAGCTTTAGGATGGAGGAGTACCAGCCAGGTCCTGACCCACGTGGTAGAGCTGTCCATGGGCTGCTCCTTGGTGCCAGCAGCCTCCAGGGACAGTTCTGGACACTATGAAGGGATAATTTAACTTTGGAAATGTGCCTCCTTCTGGCATGCCTTGCTGCCTCTGTGTCAGCTTTGGGTTTTTCAGCCCAGGAACTGCCTCAGTTTGCTCCAGGCCATCAGTTGTATGCCCTTGTTGTTGATGGCTGTGCTCATTTGGGGAGAAGTGAGGAGGAGGGACTGAATGGCATCATGATAGAAAATCAGACCAGGACTTCAGGTAAATGATAATCAATTTGATTTTAAATTTTGCATTTTTGTCTCCTATCTGTGGTGCAAGCTGCTCTTCTGTTGCTGCTTCATTGCTCATTAAATTTCCTGTCCTTCACTCCACTGCTCCGAAGCTTCCTGTCTATAAAATTGCTATGGTGACTTCATACAGAAATTAAAGAAGAAACATTCTTCTAATTGCAAGCAAACCTGGCCTGACTGCTTTTGACAGAGGTTGGGTACATAGTGTATTTGACAACATGAGGGAAGAATGACAGCCTAGGTGAAAATAAGTTGGCATTTTTTAAATTTTTTTTTTTTTAAAGATGTTAGTTGTACTCTTGTTTCTAGTGTGATCGGACACATCAGTATGCAGAGCAGAAGTCTGAGAGTCCTTAGGTCAGTTTGGACTGAGTTTTATTGGCCTTGGGCTCTGTATTTGATGTACTGTTGTGTAGTGTTGCATAACCATCCCTTAGCAAACATTAACAGTAATCTAAGGTTCAGCCTGAGTGACAGCTATGCATTGTGAATAGGTCTGTTTAGGTGTCAGTGTGATGTAAATCAGGATGACTAAGCCATGCCATATAAACAGAATTCGCCATATGATATTGTTCCCTCTGCATTTTTCTAAGTCTTTTGAAGTTAGGGAGGGGGAAATGACAGGACGCATGAAAGCAGCGCAGCTCACAGCTCAGCAGTCAGTTGTAGTTTGAGATTTGAATTACAATATCTCTGCCAGATGGACACAGATACCTATGAGGACACTAGGACAAGACTGCTTCTTAGAGAGGTCAAGTGACTCAGTGTACTTCACCACATCTGTAAATTGAGAATTAAAAACCTGGAGGCATAATTGTTGTAATTTCTGAGATTTAAAGAGACAGAATTAATTTTTTCCTCTTGCATTTTTTTTTCTTTGTCTGGAATATAGATTAGAACCATATTCAGAAGGCTCATTTTTTCTTGTCAATCAGTAAGGGCAGCCAGTCAGACCTCATCAGTGTAATAATGGATGTTCAGAGTGAATTAGTAGCCCGATCACATCAGAGGTGACACTAAGGAAGGAAGGGGAATATTTTATGGTCTGTGGTTGTCCTGGTTTCAGCTGGGAGAGAGTTAATTTTCTTCAAGAAAGTCAGTATGGGGCTGTGTTTTGGATTTGTGCTGGAAGCAGCGCTGATAGTGCAGAGATGTTTTTGCTGTTGCTGAGCGATGCTCACACAGAGCCAAGGACTTTTCGGCTTCTTGCACCGCCCCGCCGGCGGGATGGCTGGGGGTGTGCGGGGAGTTGGGAGGGGACAGACAGGGCAGCTGACCCCAACTGACCAAAGGGATATTCCATACCATATGGTGTCATGGTCGGTTTATAAGGGGCTTGGGAGGAAGAAGAAGGGAGGGGGCAGCGGCATTGGGAGTGATGACATTTGTCTTCCCAAGTAACCATTACGCGTGACAGAGCCCTGCTGCCCTGGGGATGGCTGAACCCCTGCCTGCCATGGGCAGTGGGGAATGAATTCCTTGTTTTGCTTTGCTTGTGCACGCGGCTTTTGCTTCACTTATTAAACTCTTGTACCTGAACCCACGAGTTTTCTCACTTTCACTCTTCTGATTCTCTCCCCCTTTCCAATGAGGGGCACTGAGCGCGTGTTTATGTGGTGCCCAGCCAATGGCTGGAGTAAAACCACGCCAGTGGTGTATTCACTTCTCTGGTAATTTGTCCACATCTGGAAAAGAAAGGAAACTATTCCCCCCCCAGTATATGGCCAAACAACTTCAGCAGGAACTGAGGTAGAAGATCACCCTCTGAATGATGCTGGTCTGGCCAAAGCATCACACTAAAAGCTGTCCAGTGCCAAGGGCTTGAACAATCACACTACTTCTTGTTTACCAGTTCCCTCCTCAGCTTATATTTCCTTAAATTATGATGTCCAAAATTTGGCTACAATAACATTTCAAGTACAGTATTTTTCATTATTCATTGTTAATTCTGCAGAGTCCACTGCAGGCTTTGGTGAAAGAAGGCATTGGAAGGAGATGCAGTAAGAAAGCCAGAGAGCATTTTAGCTCGGTCTGGATGCACCTGAATGGCAGGGAGATAGGCCTGCCTTTGCACTCAACAGATTACAGTGAAGGAATAAGAATCATCAATATGAAATGATGAACTCTACCCAGACTCCTGGATGGGCTGGAATAGAGAATGGAGACAGGACCGGCTGGCCTCTGAGAGAGCATGCTGCTCCAGCTGCAGCCAGCTGGAAGGACATTTGTCAGGGCACAGCACGGGAATGCTCTTCAGTATATGATCCTGCACTCTGGCAAGACCCTAAGGAAATTCAGTGCAAAATACTTTTAGAGCAGACCAAAGTGACTAAAATAGGGAGATGAAGCAAGAGCTTTGAGGAATCCATCAGAAGATCAACATGCTTCAGAAATGAGGTCCAGCTGGAATGAAGCAAGGATGGAGGTTTCATCTCTCTTGCTTGGCTCAGGGAGGTTCACGTAGCCTCACGGAACAAACGAGGTGGGCAGGCAGACCTTATTGTCTGCTGGCATCACCTCCATACAAAGGGATTTTATAGGGGACAGGAAAAGGATTATGTGCTCTCAAGCAGGGCAAATTAGTTTGAGCAATTCACCATGTTGGCCCATTAATGGTTACATCCTTTTTATTCATGTAGGTATTTCTGCATAGCCCATGCATGGCAGGATACTGTTGCATTGTATTTCCCTGCAACTTTCTGTATGTAAAAATTGGTTAGAAAACGTGGAACAAATCACGGATGAGATGAGTTGTGAGCTTCTTGTAGTTGCACTTTTGTAACCTTTGAGGTCTTATCAAAATAAAAAATACCCCAGACCTCCTCCCCAAAATGCATTTGCTATGCATGCTTGAAAGAGGATCAAGATACATATGTTAAAGCTGTTGAGACAAGAACAAATGAATATAAATCTAGGCATAAATAAACATAGCCCAGATATTTTCAAAAGATATCTAGTCATCAGAGAGATGAGGCTCCGAACAGACGCTAATCAGAAATGTAACTGGTTTTCAGATGAAGGTCAATACATTTATGAACAGAACTGTAAGACATGCTGGTCAAGAATAGCAAGGACCCACGTGACGCAACTTAGGAAGCTTTTTCTGGTCTTTATATGTGTTGTATCTATATTTAATGTTGCTCTTGTATTGACAAGGCCTTGTGGGAATGTTTTACCACGTGAAACTTCTCTGCGACCAGTTGAGCATCTTTTTCTGATAAGCAAATTCCGTCAGTCACAAAATTAATTTTACATATACTCCGAACAGACAAATACCCACATATGTACACACTCATACATACATGTACATATATATAGACTTATATAAACATATGGAAAACAAAGGCTGCTATTAATGAGTCACCAGAAGATTGAATGATACTATTTACAGAATTAAATAGTATTTTTCTATGTCTGATTTTTAGAGTGCAATGGTTTTTCAAAATCAGGTCTATTGAAGGGCTTACATTGAGCATCCAAAAATCCAGTTTCCAATTAGCATTTGCAAAGTTATACTATTGTACAGTTTAACTGGGAAGAATCCTTAATTTGCTTTGGGTCACATAGTTTTGTGACTTAAAAATCCGTTTTCACAACATAAACTCAATAAGAACTGCTACTTTTAACTACTGTGATGACACCCTTGTATGTCTAAATAGAGGAAAATATATTTCAAAAGATCCTTTCAAAAATTCTTAAGATTTATGAAGCTGTGGACATTTTTTCCTGCAAACATTCAAGCTGGTGATTTTTTTTTGCCTACAAGCGTTTTTAGGAAACAATTTGTAATTTATGTTGTTCCATGGAGGTCTTGCGTAAAGCCACTAATATAATACTGTATGACTTGGGGGGATCAAAATATTTGTGCAAATATTGACTCACAAATATTCAGCAAACAGTTCATAAGTAATTCATTGGCTAAAACGAATACAGAGGTTCAGAGTGTTGTTCTGAAAAGCAATTTTCTCAAGACTGTAGCCTCTTCATTGGAAATTTACCTAAAGAAGAAAAAAAAAAATCACAAAATCATTAGGATTTCCTTTTCACATGGCTCCTAATGCAATGCAATATAACTTCTCTTCCCTCCCCACTGTTCCACTATCATCTTCATATCAGGTTTTTTTTTGTTTTGAACACTCTATTAATAGAAGTATTTATATGATCAGCTTAAGTTTCAGTGGCTTCTAGGATTTTGTTGTTGTTACCCACATAACGTTTGCTTCACTTCTGGACTGCCATGCATCAAGGCTGGAATGTTCTTGGTGCATAGAAGTGAGTAGGGAGATGTTTCAAATTTAGTCTTTTTCTTCTCCAGTACAGAGAATACTAAATATTGTTTTGCAGAAACCTCTGAATAAGTGTAGGAACATCTGCCTCAGAGGAGCCATGTATTATGCACCCATTCTCTTGTTTTAGTTTTCTTTTTTTTCTTAGGGGTAAGAAAGGCTTGTTGCAGTGAAATCTGCCTTCTGGAATGAGGGTATATCAATAAAATAACACACAGTATGGAAGCTGAGAATATTTACAAAATCAGCTAAAGAGGCAGGTTTTCTATTCCCCAGCTGTTTCTCAGAAGGCTCACCAACAAGATGTTTCATAGAAAAAGCCTGAGAATTTTTATTAATATGTTCTCAAAACATTTAAAAAAAATTACTAAAATTGTCTACAGACTATTTCAAGTTGTGTTTGTTGTCATGGAAAGGCTAGGCAACCTGTCATCAGATGGCCACTTCTTCATGGATTTCTGCCTTTTGACAAGAGCCACTTGTTTTACATGCAGATTTGACATCTGAAGTTCATCCAATACATAACTGTTCTCATCCCACAGACACACTGCTAATCGTGTACAGTGTCAGTGTACCCCTTAATTCCCACTCGAATGCTATCTGTCAGCCTTGAATGAAAAGCATCAACTTTTCAAAGGAAAAAGTTGTACTTGTAGTGTCTCTGCAGCCTGATATTGACTTTCTTGAAATATTCCTAGACACGACCTCCCCACTGAATCAGCCTAAGCTGGTTCAAAATGCTACCATGTGTGATAGGATATCTTCTCGAGAATGATACCATGTGTTGCAGAAGCACAAATGAACATCTGCAATGATCATTGAAAACTTTAGAGAAGATGGCTACCCCTAAGATGACCAACTACAAATTTCCTGGGTAACTTGCCAAGGGAATGGCAATAGGACATCAACTGCAGCTGGAATTATCATAAAAGGACGTACTTTCTGGCAGCAGAATTAGTATGTCCAGCCATACTTGCTGAAGCATTTGCCAGCTGAGTGGCAACACTCAAAGGAACAATTGAAAAGCCTCCTAACAATCCGAACAGTAGCCATCCAAAACCATCTTGAAGCAAGTTTCTTAGATGAGTACTAATCAAAACATGGAATATAGCCACTTTTTCTGTCTTCATATAATACAGAGGATGCACTCTGCCTGAAAGAGTTTAGAAAACGCCTTAGAGGAGGTTTCCAAAGAAAAGCATATTAAAATTTTATAACCTTATTACATCAATATACATCTAGCAGTGTTCGGAAGAATTCAGATGGTATGGTTTACCCCTGAATAATGTGCTACCAGCATTTGACGTGGAAAACAAGCTCTGAGAAGCCCACCTTTTCTTTTGACACTACTGAGCTGAGCAATCTGGGATATAACCTCAGCTGGTGTCAGAGATGTTATCGCTGAAGTCAGTGGAAGTGCACTGATTTACATTAGCAGAAGTTCTGGCTCTGTGCCTTCTTTTGTTCTCAATCCCAGTTCCAGGGTTATACAGACCACTCTGGAGTAGACTGGAAGGATTGAGCTGATGATTTGGTATGTCAGGGATTAAAAGGCAGGCTATGATAGAGCATATGGTCTTCCTCTGCCCTTTAGTGTTCCTATATCACGCATCTGATGCAATCTGCTGCCACAGGAGTAAGAAGCCTGATAACCTGTTAGAATAAATAAGAGATTTGTAAACAATTGCACCCTGTACAAATTATGAAAACAGCACACAATAAGATTATTACCCCAAGAAAATGAATTTATTAAAGTGTGTGAACATTCTGAGCTTTTAAAAAACAAATGATCAAAGCTACAAATTATATAGGTCTTTAACAGTACAAATAAATAAAATTAATAACCAGCCCAGCTGGTATTAAAGATTGTGTGGCTAGAGAATTCATCACTCTATTGACCCGAACTTTGGACTGGTTACATAGCCCAGATGTAATTAAAACACACACACAGTTTACCTGCCTTGAAACTGCGTCAGGTTACGCTGGGTTAAACTAAATGCCACAAGCTTGGATGAGTCCCGAAGGGCTTTTGCCTCCTGTGCTAAAATATGAGATCACTGCCCTTTATGTTTCAAGTTGTATCACAACAAACATTCTGTGTAAGAGGATACAGCAGTTTATATTGCAAATGCACCACAGTTTCTGCCAGCACAGAACTGGCTTTTATTCCCCGTTCCCCCTCCCCCCCCGCCCCCCCCCCCCCGGCCATTTTTTCAAGTATTCTAAGACAGAGTCTTAATCCTTTGTTAAACAAAATTATCTCTAGGCTCATTAGGACTCTGGAGTTCATCGTAACTGGCACTGAGCAGCAAACAGGCAAAGGGAAGGTACCGAGTATCAGCGCTGATAACAGGCACTGTGCGTGATTCTTCGTTGCTGAAATACCCTTCTGCCATGGCTGGCTGTAAGTGAATTGGCTGGACAGATTTTCCAGATCCCCTGAACGTTCCTAAATTACTATACTCACCCAATTACAGTCCTCAGGGGTCACATTTCATTTTCTGAAAACTGGTAACAGGCCACCACAGCTGATGAAATGATGTGGGTATCCAGGCAACTATTGTGCTGTTTGATTAATATAGCAAACACTTGTGTGGCATGATCTCACATGCCTCCAAATGTTCCACACGATCTGCCTCGAACTGGAGACCATAAAAGTTTGCCTCATAGTTTCATTCGCGGTCTTGCACGGCTTGGATTTTCCAGATGAGAATATTTATTAGCACTTCTTATTACACCCTTCTTTCATATGATTTAACCCCTGAATTATGCATGGAGGTTAGAAACAGGAGGTAGATTTCTGCTATTTCTCCTTATCTCCTTTTTCTTCAGCAAAGTTTACTCACTTTGCTCTTAAGCCAGTTAGATATGGGAAGGTTTCAGCTTGCTTTCAGGTATTAAAATAGGTAGATTTGCCACAGAATTTTAATTCAGGATGTAATGTCACTCCAGTGGATATTTTCAAACGCTGTAGCATGGACATCTGGCTAAGGGGGAAAGGGGTACAGGCAAAAAAGTGCAGCTTCTTCTTGCCAGAAAAGTAACAGAGATCTCTCTAAAATACCCTATGTCTCCCACTTTTTGGAGAGGATCTGAGTGCTGGTTCCCCTTCAGATACCCTGGAAATACATCTTTAAAAAAGTAGACCCAGCAGTGGCACCAGGACCATAAACAGATATGTAACCTAGTTTCTGTTTTGAACAGCACCATTTTCTGCAGGCGGCTGCTGCACTCTGCTTTGCAAATGCTGGGGGGACAGTGAAGAGGGAAAGAAATAGCGAGGCAGCGGCGAGCGCCACAGGCAGCACCGGCTGCCCGTCCCGTCCCGCAGTTTCCGTGGGGTACTCAAGGGGTTAACGGAGCCTATAGTGGAGTGTTTGCTTTCTTCTGTTTGAAATCAAACATCTGATCTTTATCTGAGGTGACAGGTTTAATGCCTTTCTTCTCTGACAAATTTTTAGCTGAAGAAGAATGCAAACACATACATCGGTGTGGTTTTATAAGTGCTCATCTGAGCAAGCCAATATTGACAGCTTCGTCCTCTAATAAACAGCAAAGCCACGAGCTGGTGCCACTTGCTTAAAAAAATTTATATCCCTTACATCATTTGAATGACTTTGCTTTAGATCTGTCAGGGGTCAGGTACTTTGACAGAGCTTCAGGCAAGGCAAAGTATCACTGTTCAGCAATGCTGACTTTCCTTCTCTCTCTTTTTCTTTCTCTTTCTGCTGGTTCTTATTTAAGCTAATTTAATCTTTGCAAAATACCCTATTGCCAGTTCCAGAAAGGGAAAAGCCTATCTCATGCACATGGCTGGACGTATTCTGGTCAGCAGAAATTTGCTTTAGACTAGGTTTCTCCCTGTGCATGCTCTATTCCTCTCCTGAGGAATCAGACAAGAGGCGAAGGAATGAGTTAGTGATGATGGTAACTGTGGATTTGATGTGGATAGATGACAGCTCTGGAAACAGGACTGTGAAGTACAGTCTGTTTTAAATAGGCCAATGAAGATTCATAAAGCCATGGTAGGATGCAGAGATTTTAATGCTGATTTTTATATATCTGAGAACAGCAAATACTGCCTGATTCAAAATGGTTTTCTATCACCTCTAACTTATTGGTAAAAATCTAGGTCCTGCTTTGGCTGAAACTTTTGCTATAGGTCTGAAGCATAAAGCACTGTTTGCTAACAAAATCCTAAAAGCTCAGTAACTCTGGTCAGTCAGAAAACTTCCTTACTTAAGCAGCCCCACAGTAAGTCCATGACTGGATGGTATTATCATGATGAAAGCACTTGCAGGAAATATTGAAAAGCCATTGTGCTGTATTATGAAGTTTTCATTTTGGTTTACAGCACTGCTTAACTAAAAAATGGTAGAAGAATTATTTTTGACTGTTTGAGGCTGTTTGGAAGCTTGAAGTTAAGTTACAAATTAAACTAAGATTAAAGATACTGAGTTTGTCTCTTAATTGTGGTGGGAGTGTAGAAAAAAATTGTAATTTAAGGATGCTTGCAGTCAAACAAGTAAAAATGATGATCAGTGGGGTCAGGCAGAGTTTTGATCAACTAATTCTCTGCCTACAGCAGAATTGGAGTCAGGTTTGTTTGGGTCATCTTTTAAAGCACTTTTCATTCATGGAAGTTTCTAGCATACTTCTTACTCCGTTTTCTCATACCAAGTGCTTGCAGTACCCACCGATAATGCTGAACGAAACTTACCACTAACATGCAAGCAATCCTACTACGATGTTTGGGAAGTCACCCCTTTTTCCCCAGACCTTTGGCCTCTGTCTTCCTAGGACAGAACAGAAGATGCAGGCTGTGGTGTTTGTGCACAGGACTCCTGGATTTTTGATTCAGTCTCATATTGTGGCGCTCCTCATGGCTCACAGAACTGTGACCCTTCAAGGAAGGGGTCCATATTTCATCAAATATTGGTGAATTGATGATGATACCTTGGAGTATATGTAATATAGGATAATGCCTTTTGGGAAGTCCTTGGGTCTAACCTCATGAGAAGCCCATATCCACACTGATCCCCCAAGGTCATTTCCAGCCACCCTGAATATGAGACTTGAATTTAGATTTGGTCATGCTCAAACTGCTGGGCAAACACATATGAGCCAGTGGACAGGTCCTGCAAAATGAAGACAATCGATCTTCTGGTCCCAACTGTCTCAGTGGTGGCGAGTGCTTCTGTAGGGTGGTAGCTGGGAGCCCTGCTCCAGAGCGTGGCAAATTGCAGCGCTGGCACCAAGGCTGCCGTTATCACTTCCAGCTCCAAACTGTTCTCATCTTCGCGATTCATTACTGGGAGCGCGTGTTTTCTGAATGTCACGTTTTGATATCATAAGAAGTGTGATCACAACTGGATTCGTGCCAAGAACATACTTGCTATGGAGCTTCTAAAAGACTTTCGTTCCTTGGTAGCACTGCAGGTAGACAGACGTATGTGGATGGGAATGTACTGCTTCTAAAGCTACCTGAGGGTACCCAAATAAACTTTATTCCCACACTGTGTTTTGTAACCAGCCTGCTGGATCACAGCAGAAGAAGACCTGAGAGAAGATCCCTGGACTGGCACCAGGTTCATCTGTGCTGGGATGAGAATCTGGCCCCACTGATCTTTGCTTATTTGCTGATTCAGGGTTCCCATTGGTTTTTCCCTGCACAGGACCTGGTTATGCCCTTTGCCCCATTACTTCTCCTGCCAGCAGGCTGAAATACCAGCCAGCTATTGCTTTTTTTAATCCACCAGTGCTCACAGACATGAAGCCAAACAGGAGCGTAGTCACTGGCAGCATATCGATAAGGTGATGTTATCTGACCACATCTGTGCAATATTACTCCTTTTTTTTTTTTTTTCTTTTTAAGACAAGGTCAAGTGGGAAAGAAAAAAGGTGGAAAAAGTATCCAGTCTATCCAAGTGCAGCTGGCAACCTCCCCAGCCACCCTCATGGCTCCCACCACCTCAGTCTTATGTGGGTGCAAACATTTGCCCTCCTGTTACGCTGCTGAACACACCTGGTAGACGACCCGAAAGAAGATGGACAAATAGGTACCCGGGGTGGGGAGGGAGGTGAAACACAGCCTGCCCCAGCAGCAGCCAGGGTGGCCGGGGCCGGGGCGCCGGCCAGTGGGTCCCAAGCCACCACCCCGCTCCTCAGCTGCTGGCTTTTCCAACATGATCTATAGAGCGATGCTGACAGTAGATTTTCTGGCAGCAATAAAGGTGGCCTGATTCAGAGAATAATTACTGTATGCAAATGAGTGTGATTTTCCTCTGCCCTTTTATGGATGACTCTGCTCTGCCATTCATCAGGGCCACAAATTTCACTTGGTAGGAGACGGATTTAAAGAGACAGCCGCCTCTAGAGCTTTGTCTTGGACTTACTAAATCCATGCTTAAGTGTCTTCATAAATAGACGTGCATATGTTATAAAGGGGATGGCAGATTCCAGCCTCTTTATCTATGTATTATTGCTTAGGAAACTGTTGAGAAAACATCTGACTCTCTGGCCATACAGTATATGAAAGCTTTCAGTGCTTTGAATAACAGTCTCTTCTCAAATCAGGGTTATATGTGGTTTAGTATGGCCTCTAGTGTGTTTTTTCTCTCTCACTGTGTCCTTTATGATGTTTATATGGTATGTGCCTCGGTGTGCAGTGGAGGAGGGAGAGAGCGCTATATTTTTTCTGATGACGATTAGTTAATGGCTATCATGTTCACTGTAGTAATGGCAGAGGCTGCACTCACAGCAAGAAGCCTCAGCGTGTTTGTGCTGTTGAGGTTCAGTCCACCTCATCACTAGGAGAAAATGTCCCATAGTCTCAGTTCTGCTGTGGCAGTCTTGATCTGATGATGTAATCAATATACCATGATAAAGCAGGGCAAAAAACCCCACAGCAGAAAAGAACAGAATCAAGATTTTTGTTTCTGAGCATGGCGTGTGCCTGGTGGGTAGCAGAAACAAAAAAGCACGATGAAGTCAGTCTGTTGTCATTCCCTGATGCTGGACACAGGAACACAGTGGTGCGTTCTCAGGAAATCTGTAGTACATAATGTGTCATTGCTAAATATCAATTTCTGCCCTTGCTCCCAGCATGCGCTGTGCACCCTCCTCCTCGGAGCACGGAGGAGAGAGGAAGGAGAGTGCTATAAATGGAGCAGGCCCGTCTGTCACTGGGCTGTCTTGTTACTCATGCGGTAACAATATAGTGGTGTCAGTACATCCAGAACTCTTTTCTTCCACTGCCACTCAAAAAACAGAGAAGAAAAGCTGTGATGGTGCTGTGTTTACCGACAGTGTGCACCACTAGAGGCCATCACACACTTCCCTAAATAAATATCAATGAGTGTACTCGGTTATAGGGAAATCCAGGAGATGGGGCCTGGGTCGCTTACTCTCCTCTCAGCACCAGTACTTCAGTTCAGGGCTCAGGTCCTTCAGCTCACAGACCTGTGCAAGATGTACTTTGAGGATGGAGCTGTTTTAAAGAAAGTCTTTGGCCATACACAGGACGTATCAGGTGTTCCTTTTCCTTTGAATGTGACAAGTAGGTATCAAAGGAAAGTGGAGCAAAGCAGGCCAGGAGTGTGTTTTCTTCAGGCTATTGAGAAGAACAGAGAAAAACATTTGCAATAAAATGGGGCAATAGGGAAAGTTTACCTGCTCCAAGTTCTGCCAAGTTGTGTCCCGTTCACTTCCAATTCTGGAAGTTTCTTCAGTTTAACAGGGCATGGGTAATTTTTCTGTAAACGAAATTCATTGCATAGTCTTGGGCATTCAAATTTTTCTGTGGAAATCCAGGAAAAATCCTGATGGTGATTTAAAGCTAGTAAAAAGTCAATTGTATTTAACAGTTTTTATTCCAAAACTCAGAGCTGAAGATGGGAGTTGTAAAATCTCACAAACCCAAACAAGTGGTGCCGATCCTGCGAAGCCTGCAGAGATGCTACCAGTGCTTCCATGTAGGTCTGTGATGAAGCTGAATGCCACACTAGAGAGACTGGCACTCACGCACACCCAAGGAGGAGAGCAGCAGGGCAGAGACAAGTGTTTGGAGAGTAAATTGTCAGCAGCAAAAAAAGCTGCTTTCCCACATTATTGAGGTGTTTATCCTGTATCTGTTGAGTTGCTGTTCTAATGTAGGCTGACCTCTGACAAAGATTACAATAATTTGACACACTTACACTACATTACTAGCCGGAGTGACTCAGTCAGGAGATGGATTCTGACTTACAGCTTCAGAGCCGATCTGCTCTATGTCCCATTGTTATTTTTGTGTTAAGGAGAGCCTTCAGGCTTCAACCCCGATGGGTTTCCATGTAGCTTTGCTGTGTAGCAGGAGATTAAATGAGTCACAAAACTGTTTCCCTGATTCCCTGTTTCCCAGCCACCACTGGCATCAAGCGGATATCCTGCACTGCTGCTGGGGAGTGCTTGGCACGGAGGCTGGCCAGCTTTATGTGCCGTTGGGCACTGGAGCCCCTTTTGACTCTTTTTTCTTCAGCCCTGGACATGGCACTGAGATTTAGGGAGCCACTCTATGCAGGGCAAACTTGGTGTAATGAAATTGCACACTGTGCAGGACCAGGCTGAGTTCCTGCCAGCCGCAAGGTGCTGCTGCTGCCATGGAGTCTGTTTAACTAGTGTTTAACCATTGCACTATTTAAACAAATTTTATTCATGCTGGACAAGCTAACCTTGGAAGGACATCATGGGACTTTCTAGTAGTCTGCAAGAAAATCTGATCTGGGACTTACAAAATAGCTGGGGCAGGGTTAGGGAATGGAGCATGCACCTCTGAGGACAAGGTTTAAATAAGTATATTAATTTTTCTTTATATCCACAAGACATTTAAGACTGAGTCCTTTTCAGACTGATTAACCCAGTGCTGCAGGTGGTTTAGGTGAGTGGGAATAAGGCATGAATTTCAAAACTGCTTTTCTCTGTTGCAAAATCTCCAGACCACAATCAGAAGAAAGGGAAGGAAAGGGGGAGGAAAGATCATTAAAGGGGGAATATTCACAGAAGTTTTAATTGAAAGCAAATCTTCATGTGACTGTATCTCCTCCCACCTGCAACTTATTTACTTTCCCTCCAACCTCTCCTTCTTCTGACCCTCTGTGAATGCAATTGAGAGATGGCCCAGGTCTGTATATGGCACCCCATGTGGTTTGGATATGTCCTCAACGTAAGGCCTAGAGTTACACTTCTACAGTAGTCCCCACTGTACACTAGGCACTTGTGAAGCATTCAAGAAGGAAGATTTTTGCTCGAAGAAGTTTACCAGCAGTGACAGAGGATAGGGGGGAAATGATAAGTAGTTTACATACAGTCAGCTGGACGTGACAGGAACAATTTAACGTATAGATGGGAAGAGGTCCTGCAGGTGAACTCTGGGAGGTCTTGCCGGGCATTCAGAGTCACACAGATGAAGTCACAGAGGCACCTGTGGAGCAACCTGACAAACAGATAAACAGATTGTCAGCATGGGAGTCCACCTAACTGAGTAAAACAGATTGTTGGGTTTTTCCTTTTTTTTTTTTTTTTAAATAAAGGCATTCTTTAAATTAGTTGTCTAAATAAAGAAAAGTTTCCTACTCAACCTGACTTTTTTTTGTGTGGAGACATTTCTATAAAATTTGAACCATTACATTTTTTCAGCTAAGTTTTCACCAGCTGAAGTCCACTTGTAACTAGCTCTTCTTCTCCTGAACATTTTCCTCCTCTTCTCATAAATCACTTGTGCTCCCTTCCAGTCACGGACAAATGCTTTGCCAGAAGAGGAGCAGCTACACTACCTCAAGCCAGAGACTTTTGTGTCCATTACCCATAATGCCTTAAAGTGGACAAAAGATTCCTAAAACACACACTGAGACACACCACAGGAGAATAGTTAAAAGAAAATAGAGCATCTTTTCAGTCAAAACATCCTGCGGTATCTCCACATAATGCTTCATGGCATATGACAGGAAGAAGATGACATCTCTCATCACTAGTCAAAAATAAAAACCATGTCAAGTATGAATTGCCTTTGAAAAAAAAAACACCAAACTGTACATGATTTCCATGGTCAGACATCCTGGAAAACCTCCAAAAAAAAGGGAAGAAGGAGGGAAAGAAAAAAAAAAAGTTATTGATTTCCTCATTGGGAATGTTATATAACCTTCATATTTTATTAAAAAACTTTACTCTCACTTTGTGAAAGGTCCTTTAACACATTATGTCATTTTGTAACACAATAGTTCTACAGCTCCTTCTAGCCCCATCTCCCTGGTGTCTTCTCTCAACTATAGTTATTTTCTTTCCTTTTTAAAAAAATATTTCTGATAAAATGTTTTCAAGTATTAAACAAAGGAGAGCACTTTAGTACAGCATAAGTTAATAGAGGCATCAGGCGACACTCAGAACATGTTGACATATTTCAAGCAAAACATGGGAACGCTTCAGTTAAAAACCTTATTTTTTTGTCTTGAAACAGACGCTCATAGTCTTTGTTTTAAGAACACAAAACATTTTTTTTTTCCTCGTAGTAGTAGATTCCAGCTGCAGGACTCTTCAACTTTTCCTTTCCCCCTTCCTCCTTCTCCACTTCTCCCCCTCCTCCCCTCCATCTCTCCCCCTCCTTCCCATCCGGCATCTACTCACGCACACATACTCTCTAACTTTTTGTTTTTAGTAGCGGCTGCCCCATAAGAAATGCTATCCAACAGACCTGGTGCCTGTCACCGCTTCCCATCACATGCCTGGTAATTAAACTCTGACTGATTTATTGACTGACAGCCAACAAATCCCAACCCAGTTTTTATGATATACATGCTTCCCCAGGCTAAATTCACTCAAACAACAGCCCAGCTGAAAAGGAGGAGGAAAGGGGGGGAAAAAAAAAGAGTGACAGAGAAAAAGCGCTACACAGCTACACACACACACGCACACGCACACACTCACATACAAAAAAATCTGATATTGGTAGATGAAGGGAGCAGATTTTGCAAAGAAAAAAACCAAAAAACTCAGCACAACATCTCTTTCAAATCCAGACTTGGAAAGGGAAGGGTGGGGGGGGGAAGGAAAGAAGTAGTAAACATCATTACTTCAGCTTTAAGATTCATTTGAAACGTCTCACGTACAAAAGAGCTCTGAAGGGGAAAACAAGACGTGCTTGCAGCTAATATTACAGTCAAGTTCCAATTTTACCTAAGGGAAAGCAGCTTTATTAAAAGTCATGACTGAAATTGCGTGACAGGTGCCAATATTCTCCACCCTGACAGATGTGTCAGTTTGCGAATGCCATTTTCTTGTCAGCGGTCCCTAGATGGAGTTGCTCCCATCACCATTTGTCTCTCTTCCAGCTAGATCACACATGCCCGTCGCTTGCCTCCAAGCTGCGCTGCGTTGTTTGATATGTGGAATCTTCACAATGAGACTTATTAAAAGACAGTCCATTATTTTTATTTAGAGCATTTCCAAAACAAGCAGAGCGCGCACAGAGATAATTTAAAAATCGTGCGGCGGGTCATCTCCAGGCCAGAGCGGCTCAATTGGAAATGCATAAGAAAGCAGTGTCTCCCCCGAGCCCCTCCTCATCCCTCAGTTCATAATGAGGTTGATTTGAGTGACATTTAACCCTTGAATAATAGCCCTTCGAGTCAGCAAGACTGTATAGCTGTGCTCCACAGAGGCGGTTCAGCCTGAAGGATTAATTTTGCTATGATTTTTCCTAAATCTCGTGTCCCCCCCTCCTTCTGCTCTCCTATTTTGTTACAGGTGGGCTTCGCAGTGAACCACTAGATGTAAAATACTCTTGATCGTCTGTATTTATAGACCCTTTTCCTCCTCCTGTTGGTTTCAAACACAAAGAAAAATGATATCTCTCAATCGTGCCTGGTATGAACAGCAGGTAAAGCTGCAGCAGACTCCTCTCCAGCCTCTGATGGAAAATTATTACAGATGAAATGATTCTGTAATGGAAATGGTAATAGGAAAGTTTCATTCTAAAGGATGTTTGTGCTAACATGAGAGGCTATAATATGTGATGGATTTGGATGCAGGAGTAAGTGTGATCTCAAACTGAATTTTACTTCTTCATTTCTAGAGGTGGCACTGGGGGGCTAGAGGAGGGCTAATGCACAGCACTTGCAAACATTGCTAGGGGAAAGGACTTAAAATACGAGATTATTGATGTCTCATTGTCCCAGGCCAAGTGGCATGGCAGGTTGTTGCTTCAGCATTTCTTTCTATAGCACATGGATGCTAATTCTTCTCAGGCTGGAATTAGCTCATCGGTCCTGGTGGGTATTTCTCACTCAGGGAAAGATGCGGGGTTAAATTGTAGTTAACCCTTTGCAGATGATAGGGAGAAGCTTTTACTTCTTGAGAGGAAACAGCATTTACCCCTTCGGCCCTATCTTGGCACAAGACATGGTCTGGACCCTTTTGCTGCCTGACTGTATGAGAAGAGTTTGTTTCTGTTACCATCACAGGCAACTTTGAGCGGGCTGCAGGCAAGGCAGGGCTGCAGACTGGCCCTGGTGTCAGGTACCTCTGGTGGCCCAACAGCATCAGGCTCCCTACACGCTCCTTTGGGTTGTGCACTCCCCAGTACCCCTCAGATCTGTCTCAGACCTCCATCAGCTGGGGGCAAGCTAGGATGATATTCCGTCTCCAGAATATGAGCAGACCCCAAAGTTTTGGGAGACAAGAGCTGGACTGAGAAGCATTGTACCAATGTTTGACAGCACCTGGATGGAAAATGGAAGGTTCCTTCTGGAGCAGAGGACACAAGAAGGGGAGAAATAGTGGAGAAGAAAGAACTGAAGAAACTAGTGATTTGTTGTATCATTTAATGTCCACAGAAGACACTCTGATACTGTTTGGGTTCATGAGGTTTTATAAGAATTTGAAAGGAAAGGAAAGTTTTATAAGAATTTGAAAGGAAAGCTCCCATACTCTGCAAGCCTTTCTTAGGGGAGCATTTCCATTGCACAATCACCTGGAAGGCCCAAGCGTAGTTCCTTCACTCACTAGTCTGTCACCCTTTCCCACAAGCAATCCTTTAGAAACTTATTTAAGAATTACAAAACCATGACCAGAAACTATTTGTGAATTTCCTCCCTAAGCTGGAAAACGAAGATGGGCTGCCACGGGAATATTTTCTCCCCATTCTCCCACAAAAATGTCTGCAAAACTGAAGCCACTGTGCTGAGAGCAGCTCCAGAAGCAATTATACCACAGTCCCAAGCAATCCTCAGCTCCAGTACAAGTGAGGAACGTACCAAACTGTTCCTACATTGCACAGCATATTAGCATTTCTCACTTGGGAGTCAGGGCAGAAGTGTTGAGGATGGAAGGGAGAACAGGACAGGAAAAGAGAGAAATATGCTGCTTGGTTGATTGATTTGTCCTATTGTTAGATGTATTAATCTGTTCCTCCAGATCCCATGAATCTGTTCTTCCTTTTAAGCTAAAGAAAGAAATGGGCAGCTTTCATCAAAAGCTGGAGAAAAGGGAATGTTTCGGCACTGTGCTCTAATGGTCAGAAGCTGTGGGCACAGTCACAAGGTGTAAGCAAGAAAAAAATCCACGGCTGAAAACCTTCTGTGAGGCAGGGCAGCAGATTTCACACGACTTGGGCACTAACGTAGCCTGTTCAGGTTACTGTAACTGCTGCGGCAGATCTGCTCTGGACTCCATCTTTCAGGCAGGATCAAGGCTTGTAGGTCTTAATAAAGTGAAATCAACACATAGCAATGAAATAATAACTCTGGGCAGCTGACAGATGCTAATGAGCATGCTTATTTAAACCACCAGCAAAATCCAGTTGAAAACTAAGCAGATATATAAAACTCTGGATGCAATTCTTTTTACTTGGAGAGAGATAATTAGGGCCCATAGGACATTTTCTAGGAAGATATTTGGGATGCTGCATTAAGAGCCCATTTTTGAGCATGATTAACTTTACTTGCTGTGAGAGAAAGTATTCCTGGTTTTAATCACACAGTGTAGTTAGTTCCATGTATTTACAGGATCAGATGATATGGGCAGACAATGGAAAAAACAAAGAGGCAGAAGAGGATGGGGTGATGAAGAACTGTGCCAAAAGCATTAGAGCTGATGAGTCCAGGGAGACTTATATACATTCTCAACTTTTTCAATGGAAAGACCTAGTCAGTAGACACACATGTGCGGACGTTTTGGGGCTTGGAGCTTTGGGTAGATGCACATCTAATGGCTATTTTAAACATCACCTTGACAGTAAATGAAACTATTTGCTTTTGTGCATGGCTCGTGTTGACTATAAGAAAGCATTTACATTATTGACTCCAAAATCATATTCATGTCATGAAACAGCGGGGCCTTCACTGAGCCCAAGTTCATCAGGGTGACCGAAGCCAGTAGAAAACAAGATTTACACACTGGCAAAAATTGAAACAATCCCTCTCCCCCTATTCCTCACCCCAAGTATTTGCACTTGCAAACTACTGGCCTTCAGCTGCAACATGGAAATAACTCAGATGGTAATAATTCAAAGGAAAACATTTGCTTTTTGTAAAAAAGCTTCATCACTGGGAAAGCTCTGTCTTGATTTTTGCATAGTTTCCCTTTCCCCTGTGACATGTTGACAGAGAAGTTGAAAAGAGTGTCTCCTTTCCCAGGAAAACAGAGCAGAGATCAGCTGTTAGGGCTTGGTGGCCCTGGTGCATGTGATTCATATCCTGTGGTTATTGGTAAAGGAAAGAGAGGAAGATCCTGGGGACACAGACACATTTTGATTTTTCTTGTCCTGTGTTTCACTGGGTTTACTTCTGTACTGTTCAAAGTGACTATGTCAGGAAAAATTGCTGACACTTCTGTTAGCAAGCAACCAACCTGCTCTGGGGTAACTTTTTTTCTTTTTTTGCCCCACCTTTTTATTTCTTTGTTCTGATGTAGTGCCAGGGAAATCTAGAATGGTATATACATTAACCACTGGCTTTTCTTTCTCTTTTAGGTAATCACTAAGAAGAATAGCACTTCATGTGGGAGACAGCTGTTCAGATATGCTTCAAGTGAAGTTAAGTTGATATGTATACTTTATTTAATCTTTCTTTTTTTGTTGTTGGAGGTTTGTGTGTGTGTGTGTGTGCATCTGTCGTCAGACTCTTGAAAAGGAAAAAAAAATTGACAAAAATGTTAGAAAAGACTCAATGGGACTCTTCAGATGGCCCTTTAGTAAGCAAGGATTTCTGTTGCCTTTGGTCCATCTGCACTCACCTGTTTGCTATTCCCTATTCACTTAGACTACGGATTTTAACCTCAAAAAGTGTGGATGACGTTGACGGGACTCTCTACTGGAAGTGAACAACTGCATGGGTGTCCAGAATGAAGAGGATCTGGAAGTGAGTGTTCCTACCCAAAGGACTGGGTCATCCCTGAAGGTTGCTCCTGCTTTCATATATTGTGTCACATTGACAGTAATAGTCTCACATTCACAGCAGGGAAAGATAATAATAAAAGGGTAATTTACAATGGGAGAAAGAAAGGAAGAAAGGAAGAAGGAAGAAATCTGGGAAAAGTAAGTAAAGAAATAAATAAAGAAAAAAATCAACAAAATTAAGCAGTGCACAGTTTAAGATTGAGAAAGACAAATGCCATCTTTTTAAATGGGTAGAAAAATAAAGAAATAAAGGGAATCTAAATTTCTACAGGGACAAAAGCTACTGATTAAGATATTCAAGCCACCTTAAGTCAATCTACTTGGACAACACAAGAAAACCAAAAGTCAGCATCTCTTATCTATCCAACGTAGCAGTGGTTTCTTATCACTAACTTTAAAAATACCATTGGCTTACACTAGGTTTGAATAGGATGAATTTGATCCAATAAATCTTACTAACACTTATTCCTTGACGTCATAGCCTAACATCTGTCTCAAGTTCCTTTTAAGTTTATCCTGAAGTCTGAATTTCCTGGGTTTTAATAGTTACTTCTTGATAACTGAAACACTTATAAAAAATTTAACTTTTCACTTACTGATCTTTACAAAACATTTTTACTTCATAGATGAGTTGTCTTCAATGATTTAGAGGGAATTTTCAAATTTTTGCTAATATTTTTCCCTTCCACAACTCTCTGTATATAGCCAGTGATTCAATTTGGCTTTAAAAACAAAGACATACAAGACTATAAATATCACAGTATATAAAAAATCCCTTATCTGTTTGTTAGGCTTTTCTCTTTAGTGTTGCATCAACAAAACTGTTAATGAGGTGTTGGCCTGTGACTAACTCGGTGTGGCCTTCAAGGAGTATTAATGACTTTGTCACTCTCAAACTCAAGCCAATGAAAGCCTTTAAACTGCCACATAATATCAAGCGCTATATGAACATCACGTTCTAGATGGCGCAAACACCTATCCAAGTCTCAGGCTGATGGACACACACATGTCTAAGCCTCATCGACCATTTTGACTGCAATGCAAAGGAGGAAGCTGGACAATTCTCAATACTTAGAAAGAGTTGACCCACATTTTGTCTGCATTATTCCACAGGCACTTAGCCTGAGATATGGAAAAAGTAACCCACTGTGAGTAAAATTTATTAATGTTTTGAGTAACTGGAAGCTCTCCTACAAAGCCAAGAGTTAAGCAATGCTGAATAATAGATGGTGCTATACAATCCAAATGGTCCTGCTTGCTCCTGTTTTGGGATGTCTGAGGCAGATATCTCATTTACGGTTCGTAGATTCTGCTCATTTTCCCACTTGTTGGGGTCAATCTCACTAAACTGTGTTTACTTGTGTAAGTTGGTACACATCAGCTCAGTTTTGGACACAGATTTCAATCACATGTTCTCCTTTTTTTCATCTGCAGGTACCTGAAAGGCATACGATACATCTCCTCTCTGTTTTTTCCAACAATATCAACAGATGATGAGGAAATCTGTGACTCTTCACTAGACAGTGCTACCTTCAGGAAAATGCTGCCAGAAGCAGTGATTCTCTTAGCTTCTGGCACTGTCAATCAGACATGTATGTTGGCTTTATGTCGTGGTTTTACCCCAGCCGGCAGCTGAGCACCACGCAGACGTTCGCTCAGTCCCCCTCATCAGAAAGGGGGAGAGAATCAGAAGAGTGAAAGTGAGAAAACTCGTGGGTTCAGGTACAAGAGTTTAATCAGTGAAGCAAAAGCCGCGTGCACAAGCAAAGCAAAACAAGGAATTAATTCACCGCTCCCCACAACAGGCAGGGGTTCAGCCATCCCCAGGGCAGCAGGGCTCCATCATGCGTAATGGTGACTTGGAAAGAAAAATGTCATCACTTCGAAAGCCGCTGCCCCCCCTTTCTCTTCTCCCCAAGCCCCTTATAAACCGAGCATGACGCCATATGGTATGGAATGTCCCTTTGGTCAGTTGGGGTCAGCTGCCCTGTCTGTCCCCTCCCAACTCCCCGCACACCCCCAGCCATCCCGCCGGCGGGGCGGTGCGAGAAGCAGCAAAGGCCTTGGCTCTGTGTGAGCATCGCTCAGCAACAGCAAAAACATCTCTGCACTATCAGCGCTGCTTCCAGCACAAACCCAAACACAGCCCCATACCGGCTGCTGTGAAGAAAATTAACTCTCTCTCAGCTGAAACCAGGACACTTTCTATCTGTGTTCTGTATTTATCTGCTGGTGTCCCCACCGTTTCTCACAGGGGCTGTTCCTCACTGAGCTCCCATGGCAGTTCTTCCTCTGCTTGTGTTACCTGGATGAGACTGGAAACCCAAACTGCTACTGCGAGTGACAGAAAGCTAATGCTGTTGGTCCCAATTTCCTGATTAAGTAGTTCAGTCTATTTTTTCTGTTGTGATCCTGATAATACCTGATGTTACTACTTTTACCTCTATTCTTAGTAACCTATTTCTTGTCTTCTATATGCCTTGAAATTGTTATATTACTCTGGTTTCTTGCAAGTTGCCTGATTCTGTCTTCACCAAGGATATCTGAATGTTTCTTAGTGGTGACCTGAGAGGGAACAGTATTTCTACACCATCCTCTGAAGCTCTGAGTGCCAAGGCCAGACATGATCTTCAGGCCTGGCGCTCTGCTCCTAGCTGTGCTAAGTCCTGTTGCCTGATTTTGCTGAGCCTGTGCAGCTCTACCACTCAGAAAATGAGGAGATATGCAAGAGCGCAGCCAGCCTCCAGACCTGCTTCCACCCTTTTCTCGTGCCTGGAATAGCAGGGACACCAAACAACATCTACAAAGCATGGTAGGACCAGGTGTCTTGACGCCTCAACAGCTGAGCCTCTACAGTCTAAACATAGAGCCATGACCACTGCTGTGAGGTGTCTCGCATTTTGGACTGTGTTTTGTCTACACCATGTCTGTCTACTGCCCTAAACAACTTTTTGTGGGTTTTTTTGTCCGTGCTTTCTCCTGACCCAACTAAGCCAAGGGAGAAATCCAACTGAATGGGAAGGGGAAAGCAGAGTCAGGATTAGCAAAGAGATCAAACAAGCCTGAGAAGCATGGAGAGTCTGGGGAGTATATAGAATCCATTCTTTAAATTTAGATGGTGTAGGCAGGCTGGGGAAATGCCCAATAGTAAATAAACAACTATACAAAATATTGAGGGAGTAAAGTCATACAATACGATAATTAAAACATTTGAGAACTGAAAAAGGTACGGTGTCCTAGTCTGGTTTAGAGAGGTATGGGATATGTAAATCTATCACTAACAGATAAACAGATAGTAACCATATTTTGCTGAGACCACCATGCTGTTTTGATTACAACACAGGAAAGCCAGAGTGTCTTTGTTTCCACCAGAACATCCGTAATAAATGTTAGGCAGCAAGTTGCTCTGAACAAGCTTCTGTCTCACTTCCAGCTTACTTCGGGTTTGCCATTTTCCAAACCCAAGAATAAGGCAAGTTTATGAAGATCCACTGCTATTCTTCCTAATCACAATAACACCTATCATGTTACCCCACCCTTATCTGAAGCAATGCACTTTTGTTCTTCCCCAGGAAAAAAAAATAATACTCTTAATGTACTCTGGTAATCCAGAAAGTTGCGGTTTGGTAGACATAGGCCATAATACAGCACAGTTCCAGGGACTCATGAGGAAGGGCTCACTTCTATGACTCTAGAGGTTTTGTGCATACCCCACAAGAAATGCTGAACCATTTCAGGAATGCCACACTTTGGCAGCATAGTTTCTGTACCGTTTACCCAATACACTTTATTTAAGGGGTTCATCCTGAGACACTCCTCAGAATTTTTTACCTACTCTTATTCTAAACAGGAAATGAAATTGAGGAATATCCAGAGCCTTGTCAGCCTGCAGCGTGATAAATCTTTAGACTATAACTCAGAGAGGATAATTGTATCTGTGACTTCTCATCAAAATCACAAAATTGCCCAAACTTTAGAACTTTGCCACAGGGCTTGGCAGAAGTTGTTGTTCAGAGCCACAAACTTCCCATCCTTTAAGGATGGGGTTTCTTTTATGGAGTTTCCTGTATCTTCTAGGATACAAGTGGTGGGATCCTTCGTGATATGACAAAACTATTCACAGAAGGGTGTAGGGAAACTAAGGGCAAAAGATAGTCTAATAAGAGATTAAGTCATTGAAAAGGAATTGGGTTGTGAGGCACATGAACTACAATTCCCATGAGCCCTTGTAACAGCGTCTCCACAACAAAATTAATACTTTTCAGCAGAAAATTTCCTCTTTTTCTTTTGCATTTTTAGATTTTCTCAGAGGGAAGGGAGAAATAATTTTCTGACAGGCACTAATTGTTTCCCATTTGATTTTGGCTTGTGAGCAGATCTGAGTTAAAAGGGCTAAATGCAGACATTCTGCTATTACAGTGTTATGTTCATTCAACAGTCAGTCTTGTTTTACTTGCAGCAATATGAGTTATACCATATGTGTTTGAAACTGGTAACCAAACAGAGCAGGCTTTCAAGCAACCCTAAGCTAAATTATAAATCTTTTTTGCATCTTTTAAATAAAAAAAAATTTCTAGAGGCACAACAAGAATAGTGAAGTACTTGCTGCTTGGGCTTAACAATAGCAGTCTGCCTGAGAAACCCAGTCATCCTAGTAAAAAATACTAAACTATATAATTACCCAGCCTGACTATTTTTTTGTATTCTATAGGATTTAAAATTTCATTTGCATGTAACATAATTGAAGCATACAAAATAAATAAAATTAATTGTTTCTTTTTTTTAGTGTAACACTACTATCTAGTTATTATATTGTAGCTATTGATATTATATTATTGGTGTTATGTACTGTGTGCAAACCCCAGCCATCGAACAGGACTTCATTAATTTACATACTTTACAAAATTGTTACAATATGCTTGATTGCATTTTTTAACCCAGAATTTCTTAATTTCCTGAAAAGATGTCATTAGGAGAGCAAGATGACTTCTAAAAAAAAAATTCTCTAGTATGAGATCTTATACTTAAATGATGGCTTATGATGGCTTATTTATGTCCAAAGCCGCACTGAAGTCTGAGAATTGCTAACACCACTCGATCTCCCATGCTTGCAAAATTATTGGTGCAGAACTAGGGCTAATTTTCTAGCTTTTCACTATGAACCCACAACCGGAATCACACAACTTGATTTGGTGATATACTTGAGAGAGCTTTGCACCTGTAGAGATCTTTAGAAGCTCAAAGGTTGTTTGAAAGATTCATCAACTCGGTGTCCTTGTAAGACTGATAATTAAATGTTATCACCAAATGGGAAACAGGTAGAGAATTGACATGGCCAGCTTGAGGCAACTTGGAGAGTGAGTGGAAAAGCAAAGAGGAGAATTTAGCACTTACCCAGCTCCACATATACTTGTTTCTCCTAATCCTGCTGCCTTGCATTTTGTCCATGTTAGTTTAGCTTTGTTGTGAAGACAGCTGTAAACATACAAAGCAACTCAAAATATACTCTGTAGAACTAAACAATTACTCTTTTTTTAAATTATGCAAACCAGTTTGGCATACCTGTGTATCTATTAATAATACTCTACAATTCTATACTAATATTCTAAAATCAGGATCCCTTAAAAACAGTGTTTCAGTTCCATCTGTGATTGACAATATGTGAGATCAAACAGGCTGGATGCAAAATTTTTGGTCCTTATCAATGCTATAAATCTGGAGCAGATCAGAAACCAAAAAGGCCTCTCATTTTCTGGAGCTGGTTCTGATACACCCCATGATGGAGGAAAGCTCAGAAGAACAGCTGATCTCATGAGATTTTCAACATTTGGAGCCAACATTTTGAAAAAACAGTTGGCAAGATTCCAGTGCCTTGGAACCTTAGTTTTGGTTTAGCCCTAAATTGAGCACAAGCCCAGCACAGCTCCAACACTTCTAAAATGTGTGGGTACGCATCTCAGAAGTTTTTCACACACACACATCTATCTTGCGTATGTGTGTGTGTGTATATATATATATATACATGTATGTATATCTGAAGAGTGATGGATGGAGATTTTTTAGTTGGAGGAATAACTATTTGTCCCCTTTCTCATTTCATTCAGGATACAGCACTGGACTCTTTGGAATGTATCACCACCTGCATCCCACCATGTTTATTATTACAGGTTCCAAAGGTACCAAAGGGAGTGCAAGACTTGCCTTGAATCTTGAAATACAGAGTATATAGCTGTGCCACTACCTCAGCTTTCCATCTGTCTTTTATTATCATTAATATTCAGAAAAGAATAGCATTTTGAGAGTGAAGTTAAAAATCTTTGATGGGTCAAGGCTGTTCTCCTAGAATGGTCCTGACTTCTCTCTTCCCCTTTTCACCCTGCCCAGCAGAATCTTCTCCAAGACTCCTTGCTGGCCTTCAATAAGGACAGTATGTGTTGTGTAGCAGCTGCAAAAGGCCTCACAAATGCTGGCTGACAAGAAGTGACAGCTCTGTATATCTCTCACTGGCACTGACAGCTGACAGATGGATACCACTCACACACAGAAAAAAAGCCCCCAGGATGATTCGCCAACATTACTCTCTGTTCATAGGGGCCACATTTGATTGAGTGCTGCTCAGAATAATAAACCCTTGTCGATCCGTTGCAGAGCCAGTTTGCACACAATGTCCTGATTTTTTTTTCCCCTGAAACACGTACTAACATACACACAGAAGCCCTCCTTTGTTTTTTCCCCCATAGCTTTGTTGGAGAAGAAAAGCTACCTAGTTTTATGCAACGGCTTGTTAGAGCCAGGGAGCAGTGAGTACATAACTTAACAATACCATGTTAGGGCTTTGCTCCCTGATAATTCCTTCATCTCCCCAGTCTGTTTATTATCATCTTTCACACTGTTTTTATTCCTTTCCACTAATCAGCGCATCATTGAAAATATTCTGGTTGGGTTAGTTGGAAGACAGTAACATGAAACTGGACAATGATGCACGTTGATGCAAAAATAAAATAAAATAAAAAAAAAAGAGAGAGAAAGTGATAAACAAAAAGAGACATCCATCCATATGGACAGATAGATCTAAATGGAGAAAAATGGGAAACAGAAACACAGAGTTTCTACAGCTGTGATAGCAGGGGAGTTCAGACCCATGTAATCTCACCAGCTTTTTATTCTATTTTCTTGCACAAACTGCTTAATTACTGTACCCTGTAGGTAGACAATTTTTGCTACAGCTAATTTGGTCTAGAAGAAAACATGCTATGTCATTATACCCCTTAAAAAGACCTGAAATAAGTTACATGAAACAAACTTGTCACAATTGAAGAGTCACCAGTATAAAATCTGAAGGTTGGAAAGAGCTCAAGAAGTCAGCCATGACTGAGATGAATGAGAAGGGAAATCTGAAATCTCATTATTAGCGATGGTTATGTCATGTTAAGCATTCTCTCTATTCAATTCCTGGTATTTTTCTCAGAGATCTTCATGTCTGTTTTTGGATAAGGCAAAACTTTGCTATGTTTCTGAAAAGAAACTGAGGCAAGAAAGTATGAAGATGCATATATGTAGAATTTTTATCCCTTTGGGATGTCGAAGTGAATGTGTATAAAGCTAGATCCATGATGGCTGCCTAATCAGGGTGAATAACCGATTAGGTATTTAAATATCCCTACAGGCCCGGCTTGATCAGTCTGATATTTTTATGCTCAGCACCTCCAGATATTCATCTGAAACCTGAAGCACTGGAAACCTATGAATTATGAAAAAATGTAAGTCCATAGACTGCTTTTTTGTTTTGTTTTTTAAGTTGTCTATGCAGTATGAACAAGAATCTGCTGAGTTGAAGAAAAAGAAAAAAGAAAAAAAAATACCCTTGGAAAAAACCACACTTTCTGCATGGACAGTTTCGTCTCAGGCCACCCAACTTGTTGGACAAACACTGGCCTGTCCATTGAGCCTTTTTTTCTTTTTTTTTTTATTTTATAGCTGCTACACTTGTGATTGGAGAGAGGCTAATATATTCTTCTAGACACAAAAGGATTTATTCTGTGGAAGTATTAAGGGGATGTTTTTTGAGTATATAATGTATCGACTTTGTATGTAAGATGACTGGCAGATTTGCTAGACAATTTAGACGATATGGAGGCTTCCCCATCAAAGGAAGACAGCATCTTGTCACGCCATGGCTCTGCAGGCTCTTTGCCACCAGGGTTGACTCCAGAGACATAAATTTTCTGTGTGTGTCCCAAAGAGGGACTGCACTGACACACAAGACACTCTCTATTTCCAGTATTTTCCTGCTGACTGGGCAAATCAGAGCTTGGCCCCGAGATGGTACAACTGGGCCTAGCCTGTGTGGGAGACGTTGGACCTATGCCTTGAGGGTTTGTGCCCAGAATGTTTCCTGGATGGCTATTTCCTGTGTGTTTTAGGACTTCCTTCATGTCAGGCACTGTCTTTCCTGTACAAGCCCTGAAAAGGAGCCTCAGCCTTCACCTCAGGGCGCCTGAGGAATATGCATGGTCTGAGAGGTCCAGATGTTCCCCAGAATGAGATGGGATATCCTATCGCACACTGCCGTCTGTAAGCAGAGGAGCTGTGCTCAGTCCATCTATACATACATATATGTGTGAATGTATACACGTATTTGCACAGAGGTATCTGTGTCTTGGGCACCCCAGAGATCCTCTCTCCCTTTGCGGGTGCAAGGTGCCCAAATTGGTAGGTGAGAAATGACTGCTGGGTGATGAGACTGTAAGTCTCCCTTACAAGGCTGAACAGTGAAGACCTCCTTGTGGAGGAGGCTGCGTGCCCCAGTGCTCACGGAGGCCCAAAGGAAGGTCGAGGATGCCTGGGTCAAAACTCCAATGCTATTTGTTTTACACTGTGACCCTGCACGTCCCTTTGGAAGAATCTGACCTCAACAGTGAAGCATGGTCTTATCGATATCAGATCGACATGATAAACACTGGATCCAACCAATATGAAGTGAAAGTGAACTCATGAAGAGAGAAATAATATTGCCTCCTGAATACAGCTCATTGTTTTGCTCTTAAAAATATACCAAAATTTTCTTTTGGCTGATAATACAGAACACTGCAGAAAAGAGGGATTGTTCACCCTTCCTTGTGATATAATAGCCCTCTTTCATACCTTTCTTAAAT
Organism: Psophia crepitans; assembly: GCA_013399095.1. Classification (NCBI taxonomy): domain Eukaryota; kingdom Metazoa; phylum Chordata; class Aves; order Gruiformes; family Psophiidae; genus Psophia; species Psophia crepitans. The sequence continues at coordinate 362,977 of VWZZ01001101.1, forward strand.
ATACAACTGAAGAAACATTACATGTTAATACTTCAGCTAACAACAGCTATTCTACACAGATATGTCTGATATCTACATAACTTCCGAAGGTGGGGGTGGGAATCTGTCTCTAGCTTCAACAGGGTTTGAAGAGTAGTATGATACAATAGGTGCATATAGCAGGAAAAACAGAGGTGAAGTGTACAAGGAATTAGAAATTAAAGAAAAAAAAAAAAAAGAAAAACAATTTTTCTGTCAGTATCCTATAGGCCAAAGGATTGCTTGTAGATAATCATGGATTAATTGTGAATGTAAAGAAAGAGACACTTTTTTTTTATCAAAGCTGTTGCCTCAGGGCAAACTCCAGTGCCATGAAAGCCGAAATGTTTTCTTTTATCACAGTTCCTTTTCTGGCACCTGAAATTATTTCTTTCATGTCTGATAGTGAGGAACGAGGCAACATAGCTCCCCAGAGATGAGCGATTGTTACCATGGTCTCATAACATATTGGCAGCCGATGTGGCATCCATGTACACCTGTCATTCAAACGGGGCGAAATGCAGATGTGGCACGAAAGCCTGAGCTCAACCGCTTGGAAGCCTCCCCCCCTCTGTGCGCACACACACCCCCCAAAACACACACATGTCCTCCTCAGCCCCCTTCCTCCCCAGGACGTGGCTGTTTTTCAGCCTACACATATGTGAGCGCACTCAGATGTTGTCAGGCCTGTTTAATGCAATGAACCTGCATTAGCATTTCTGCAGGGCAAACACAAATAAACAGAAATGCACTGGAAAAAAAAAAATGTTTCAAACAAATTCCTTTGCAAGTCAGGCAGAGGGAGAGAGGGAGAGAGAGTACAGCACACAAATGAGCCAATTTCCTTCATATGGAAGTGAACTAAGACCTTTTTAATGAAGACTCCAAGGCCGGGGAGGGAAGGAGGGGGCTGGATGAATACTTATTTACTTTTTGATTTTCTTCAGGCTTTGGGCAACTCACATCACTGTTGTCGTACAAGGTAAGGTGATGAAAGTGTCAAAAGGCAAGCAGATACAATTTTATTTTAATCTTAAGACTGACGCTCTTGCGGGTAATTTGAACCCCAGTTTAAGGCCCAGCATATGGACAAATGAAGGAGACAGGCAAAACAATTTTTGTCGGGACGCATTGCATCTGGTATGGACGTGGGACAGGTCGTCTGCTAGGGGTGGGATATAAGTGCATTAGCAGAGGAAAGCAATAACACATATATGTGGTTCCAAGTTTAACGAGCATGTGGAGGTGGACTGGATTTGCCCATGTGAATGAGCTGACATTTTTGGTCAGTGAGACATAAAACATAGTACAAAACGAAATGCGAACCCTCTCTTCTCTCTCTTTCTCTGTCTCTTTTTTTAAGCAAATTGCCAATTTAGCTCCTGGGCTAAAGTAAATACTGCACTGCCTTTTTTTAAAAAAAGGGAAATATGACAAGGAACCCAAATGCGTTCATCTTAGATTTGTAAATCCATTGCTTTATTGAACCATTTGTCCATTCTTATAAGCTGATTTATAATAACTGTAATGTGATTCATCATGTCATCTTGTAAATAAATGTGACACTTCATTAAACACAGTAATCAAATTTAAGCAGTCCCACTTTCATGTTAACAACTGAGACCTTTACAATTCTATTGCTCTGAAGATACTCCTACTCTAATGAAGCAGCATCAAGCTAAGAATAAAATTTAACAGAGGTAGATTTCTTAGAGGAGTGATGAAGAAATAAATATACTTTTAGTAAGTAGCCAGTAATGAAACTAGTAATGGCCTGAAATTTACTGTAACAATGGTTTTACAAGACACTCCTGTTGGGGTGTTTTATGTTAGTAAGGAATGGACAGTTTGAAGATCTTGGAAAATCTGTTGTAGGAGTAACAAAACCCTTTCAGAGCCTGAATTTCAGAAAGAATTTTTTCATGCTATTTTTGTGTTTGCCATCTGGAATGACACTGCAAGCTGGCGAACACAGGAATAATGTGATATATTTCCATCACATAGAGTTAGCTACGGATTCATCAGGGAATGTAAGCATCTGAACATCAGTCAGATACCCATAATTATCCCAACTTTGACCTGTTTCAAGGGATCAAGCAGACCCTGTATTAAAATTAACTTTTCCTTTCTTTCAGGAAGAGGTTGCCTCTGCCTCCTGAGGGATAGGCATTCAAATGAAGGAAAATTCAAAGAAGTACAAATGGGAAAGTAAGCACAGAATACAGTTTTTCTGTCTTGGTTGGGAGTGATTTAACATTTTAACAACAGCAATTCAGTGTTGTGAGCCAGATTTGCAGGTGGAGTAAATCACTGTGAATTACCTTGGTTGAGGATTTGGCCTACAGTCCTTAATTATGCCCTCTATTGATCAGCTGTACGGAAAAAGCTTATTTCCACAGCCCTCCTCTCATACTATTCTAGAAATGAGCATGGGACTCAAGATCAGAACATATGGGGTTTCAAACTGGGAATTTGGGATGAAAAAGCAAGTAATGTAGCTATGCTATTCTAATCAGCATTATTAGGATTTTGGTGCAGTTCAAGGCAGAATCTCTGGTTCCTACTCACAGAACTCTGGTCTTTGTTTTAGCCCTGGTTAGGTGGAATCAATCATCACACTCAGAAACCTAGATCCATTCCAGTTGCAGCCCGGAATATCAAATGTAACAATCCTTTCTGAAGTTTATGCTCATGTATGGGTTGACCACTAAAGTCTCATTTAGTATTTCAAACAAAATTGGAGTCTGCTAAAATTGAAGACAGCTAAAGATAGCATTTTAAGCAGACTGAAAGAGAGCAAGGGGAACTGCATGAAAGACAGTCCTCAGAAACAGGAGAGGTGTTGAAAGGTAGTGAAGGCTGAGCTCCAAAATGGAAAAGCCCGAAGTATACAGGCATGATAGTAGAAGGTGCCAAGGAAATTCAACTCCAGTAGAAACTAGGGAAGATCTATCGCTGTCTGTTAGAGGGTACCCAGCACTTTCAAAGATCCGTATGTTAAACATCTAGCATCATATTTCTAGTGAGAGAATGGAGGAGGTCTCTGCATTGAAAGTGAGAGGCTGACAAGCAGAGAGGGCCAGAAAAAGATGAGACTGTCTGCAACCAGAGAAGCAGAATATGGGCAAAATGATGAAACAGCAAAATGAGAGAAAGGAAAAGAAAGAAGGTTATTTTATGTCTGTTTTGTACAGAAAATTTTACTAGAATAAGAAAACAAAGAGAATGTTCTTGAAAAGTGTAATCTAAAAGAAATTAAATTACCTTTTCTGGGGACCTAAAACTGCCTCTGAACTCTGCCAAAGTTTATAGCTCAGAATTAAAGAATGGATCAAGTCGAGCTTGGAGCTCACCTGTTGTAACATGAGGATCCTCAGAAACGAAGAGGTTCTGGGATGGAGTAATAAACAATATTTGCTCAATAGACCTTATGTAAGAACAAGCACGTTTAAGGAAAAGTATGGAAAGTCTCAAGGAAAAGGTTAGGGCTGATTTAATTTTAATTAAGTCATTAACAAAGTCAAATGTTCAGAAAGAATTTGGCAATATTTGGATTGCATCTGAGAACTGTTCTCACTTGCATTGTACCACCTTGATATGCAGCAGTGGGAAGAACAGAAATAAGATAATAAACAATTTCAGCTGTAGTGCTTGTAGCTAGTCTTTGAAACAGTGATCTTGTAACTGTATTCTGTATTGAAAAGTTGATTTCAGGATGCCTTTCATCAGCAGATCAAGCAAGCCCAAATATTTGAAGCTTCATCCATAATCTTAGCTAGCTCAGATGTGCCATCTACTTGCTAGTGCTATTCCATATCATATGAAGGATTCCTGCTGCGTTGGTTGGCTCTAGATGCTAAGAACAGGTGAATGATGATGAGTAAAATATGAAGTATTTGCTGTGAAAGATTTAAGCTGGTCCTCATCTTGTCTTAGAGCAGTAATTGAATTCTGCATTACCAGGACCTACTCTTATGTTCATTGAAGCAGCAAAATGGCTAGATGCATATGGACATTTTGCAGCATCTCAAACAGTTTCCAGAATGAAATCCTATAATTCTGAGGTACAGCTACCTAGAGGATCCATAGCACTGAGGACACTCAGATTTCCTCCTACAATAAGCGGAGAGGACTATGACCTCAGAATGGCATCCACAATCATAGCCATGCTGTGCAGGAAAGTTAAGTAATAGGAAATGTACAGAACCCAATAGAAATAAGCTTTAAGCCATGGACTGCTGGAAAGTGTTTCCTCTTCAGCCTATATATCTATACTGTTTCACAGCAGCACAGCATTCAACTTAATGTACTGTGCCTAGTAGCTGGCACACTCAGATCAGACACACTCTCAGGTTTAATTTCCTCCTCAGCCTGAGGGGTTTCATAGAAACACAGAATTGTTTAGGTGGGAAGGGACCTCTTGAAATTGTCTAGTCCAACCCCCCTGTTCAAACATGGACACCAAAAGTAGGGTTTTGGATATCTTCATGAATGGATGCTACAAAACCTTGTTAAGCAAACTCTTCCAAAGTTTTACTATCCTCACAGTAAAAAAAAAAAAAAAAAAAAAAGTGTTTTCTTGTGCTCACATTGAATTTCTGGTATTCTAATTTGCGCCCATTGCATCTTTTCCTGTCATTGGGCACCATGGAGAGCAGTCTGTCTCCCTCTTCATTCCTTTCATCAAGTATTGGTACACATTGATAAGACCCCCCTTAGCTTTCTTTTCTCCAGAACTAAGAGTCTCATTTCTCTTAGCCTTTCCTCATATAAGAGATGCTCCAGTCCCTTAATCAATTATTGGCCCTTCACTGGACTGTCTCCAGTATGTCCATGACTGACTTGTGCCAGGGATCCCAGAATTAGACACAACACTCCAGATATGTCTTTCCAGGTCTGAGGAGAGAGAAAGGGTCACTGCCCTTGACCTGCTGGCATCACTCCTCCTAATGCATCCCAGGATGCTATCGGCCACCTTTGCTGCAAGGACGCATTGCTGGCTCATAGTCAGCTTGTTGTTCACCAGGATCTCCAGCCATCTCTTCATAGCAATAAATAACGTGACAGCAGTAAGTCTGTGCTGACAGTCTGCGGTGGCAGGCTTAGAGTAGCAGTTTCTGTGCTGTGTTGTCGTGTACCTTTTCTAGGACAAGGTAGTGTACATTATTTTGCCCAGGATAGTAACACAGCTGAAGACAATCTTAACTAAACCCATCAGATATGACATTGTTGCTATGATCATGTATATTTGAATTTGTATACTCAGCATTGCTGTTAAGCAGGACAGCATGACATAGAAGACTTTTGGGGATGCAGTTAATGTTGTCATATCAAATTTAGCTGTCTCCAGCAAAGTGTCACAAGTAGCCTGGGTGCAGAACAGCTGAAGTGTATGTGTTTTGGCAAAGAATGTTGTTTCTTTGTTGTTAAAGTGTTTAATTTTGCAGTAAATGTTATTGGATTTTCCCTAGAATTTTCCCAGCTTCATACGTTGTTGGAGACTTTAATTGTCGAGTCCAAGACTCCCACTAGTACCAGTCACAGTGGTGGAGTTCTGGGCATTCAATGTGGGTCTAATTCTTATGGGGTAGCTAATCTAAAACAGGAGAGGACGTCCAGTATAGAAAGCAGTGAGGGCTGGAAGGACAAAGATTATTCATTTCATAGAATCGTAGAATCACTAAGGTTGGAAAGGGCCTCCGAGATCGTCAAGTCCAACTGTCAACTTAACACCACCATGCCTACTAGACCATGTCCTGGAGTGCTACGTCTACACATTTTTTGAATTTCTCCAGGGAGGGCGATTCAACCACCTCTCTGGGCAGTCTGTTCCAATACCTCACTACTCTTTCCATGAAGAAGTTTCTCCTAATATCCAACCTAAACCTCCCCTGATGCAACTTGAGGCCATTCCCTCTTGTCCTGTCACTTGCTACTTGGGAGAAGAGACTGACACCCTTCCCACTACAATTTCCTTTCAGGTAGTTGTAGAGAGCAATCAGGTCTCCTCTCAGCCTCCTCTTCTTCAGACTAAACAACCCCAGTTCCCTCAGCCGCTCCTCATAAGACTTGTTTTCTAGTCCCTTCACCAGTTTTGTTGCCCTTCTCTGGACACGCTCCAGCAGCTCTATGTCCTTTTTGTGGTGAGGGGCCCAAAACTGGACACAGTACTCGAGGTGCGGCCTCACCAGAGCCGAGTTCAGGGGGACAATCACTTCCTTACTCCTGCTGGCCACGCCATTCCTGATGCAGGCCAGGATGCCATTGGCTTTCTTGGCCACCTGGGCATGCTGCTGGCTCATGTTGAGGGGGCACATGGGAAGAAAAATCTGGAAAAAGAAAATCCCATTACTTTGTTCTTTGGGTCTGGAATGAATGGACAAATCAAGGTAGTTTTAAAAGAGACAGTCTACTTCAGAATCACATGCCAAATGTTAATGAGTGGACAAATGTTAAGGAGTAGACAAATGTTAAGGAGTGGACAGTCCCTCTCAATGCACCATCCTGGTCACGGCAAAAAGATGATGTTGTACTTTCTTCAACAAATGGTTTCTATTGTAATTTTATAAGAAACTTCTAGTCTTCTAGGATGGAGAGACAAGGAAATTGAAACACTTGATATTGATCTGTAAGTATAAAGGCATCTTTATACACTCTTTCTACTTGACGAGGTGTCGTGGTTTAACCCCAGCCGGAAGCTCAGCACCATGCAGCCATTTGCTCCCTCCCCCCATAGTGGGATTGGGGAGAGAACTGGAAGAGTGAAAGTGAGAAAACTCATAGGTTGAGATAAAGACAGTTGAATAGGTAAAGCAAAAGCCACGTGCGCATCCAAAGCAGACCAAGAAATTCATTCAGTGCTCCCCATGGGCAGGCAGGTGTTCAGACATCACCAGGAAAACAGGCCTCCATCACATGGAATGGTTACTTGGGAAGGCAAATGCCATCACTCCAAACACCCCCCGCTTTCTTCTTCTTCCCCCAGCTTTATAAGCTGAGTATGACATCATATGATGTGGAATATCCCTTTGGTCAGTTGAGGTCAGCTGTCCCGGCTGTGCCCCCTTCCAGCTTCTTGTGCCCTGCAGTCTAATTGCTGGTGGGGTGGTGTGAGGAGCAGCAAAGACCTTGGCTCTGTGTAAGCACTGCTCAGCAGCAACCAAAGCATCCCTGTGTTATTAACACTGTTTTCAAGACAAATCTAAAACACAGCCTCATACTAGCTACTACGAAGAAAATCAACTCTATCTCAGCCAAAACCAGCACAAGAAGTAAAGTCATTATAGCATCTAATGCAATAGTTCTACAAGGTTTCCATTCGTTTGCAAATAATTTGTTTTCCTCAGTCTATAACTGGCCACCCCAGTAATGCCAGCCAAATTCAGCAGATAGCAAATCTGTGCAGAGTGTAGAACTCCCGTTAGAAAAATAAACAAACACCCTAACTTGTCCCTCTCCAAAAAAACTGGAAAAAAATAATTAAGGAACTATAATATTCAATGTCAGGGGACCATCTGTGGTCCTTTAGTAAGGTCCTTTACCTTTAAGTGCCTAATTGTTTGTCTTTGATTTATTCTTATGCATTCTAGAGGTCAAATCTATTACTCTAGCTTTCACAGCAAACTGGTTAGGGCCACCAGTTTGGGTATTACAACAGGAAGCTTGGTCTCACTGCTTGTCCAAGAATAGGCAACAGGAATATAGAACTGCAGTGATAAAAAGGATCCAAAAAGTCCACATCATCTGTAATTACATGCCTTAAAATGCACTTCTTAAGTTAGCTTTTTTTTTCTTTTAAACCGCCTGCTAACTAACTTTGCTTCTTCTGTGCTCATCTTGGTTTTTATTAAACCAGTCACTGGCACCATTCCATGTCTGGCCGCTAAAGCGCAGAGAAATATAATTGTAGGCTGACTGAATATACACGATGCTGTCAAGCATTGCTGCTTGGTGGCATTAATATTACTATTATTTATTGTTTACATATTTAATGAGCCTTATTGATATTATGCATTGTTAGTACTACTAATTGTAAAACAATAAACACAATTTATAAAGTGAAATATATATGATTAGTGACAATACCTGAAACAGTTGTAGATTTTGTGTGTGCATGCTGCAGATGGTTTTAAATTGATATTATCGTGATATAAGTCTGTTTTGATAAACTTAAGCATCAGCAGGTGACCTACATAGAACCATTTTTGTCTTCAGTGGAGAACTGATCAAAGCTATAATTATGGTGTGATTACCTTGTTTTTAACTCTGGTTAGCAAAGAAGAGAGAAAAGAAAAAAGAAAGTGAAAAATCTCTCATAAATCAGATCTTTCAGGGAATGACAGCTCTACTTTTTTTTCTCTAGCTGCACATCATTTCTTTAGCTAGCACTTAAGGAATTATAGTCCATTTCCTAAGAGCCGCTGACCATCTTCTGACTATCCTTGGCTTTCAGGACTCAACCTATTTTCCCAAAAGGAAATCTTTGCCCAAAGTGTCCATTTTGTAGGCATTAAACACCTAAACCCACTTTGATAATAGCCCTATGTTGCAGTTTCAGGAAATACTGTAGATTAGATGTTACTTGACTGAGATCTGACATAAGGTTAGTGGGAGCGACCCTCGCTCCCCGGGCCCGGTCAGGGTCAGTTTGAGAATCAGGACAATTTGCCAAAGGAGACCCCACTCTCTGTGGCTTTTGGAAGCACCCTGCAGGTAAGCCGCCTCTCCTTGTCATCTGTCCTTGCTGTTTCCAGAATAGGAACTTCCTCTCTCTAGGCCCAGTAAGACCCACCGGAGGCACACATACGGTGCAGTCTGGCTGCAGCCTGTTTTACCCCGTGTCCTGCTAGTACTGCCACATTTGCAGCACCAGATCCTGGCTGGGCTGCAAAAGCTGTGGGAGAAGGCGAAGAAGTCTTTGTACTGCTGGCAGGACCAAGGTAGCTGGTTTAAAACGGACTTGGAAACAGGAACAACAGATCTGACTTCTTCATAGTCATACCCAAAACAGCTTCTCCATCAGTGTTCACCATTGTAATTTTCTCAGCTGCAGGTAGCGGTGGCTAAGAAAAACTACATATTTCTGTGTAAAATTTATGATTAAAAAGTATTCTTTGAAATGAAAACCACAAACATTTGGAGCTTTCACCATAAACACTGCACTTTTTGAGAAAGCTTCCTCTAGAAATAGGAGAAACTCTTGCCAAGAGGCTGCACATGCAAGTCATAAAGGAAAAAGGACTGATCCTTTTATAATGCCGTTCATTTCCTACCTGTTGATCCTTGGACAAATCTGTTTTTTAATGTACTTAAACAGCAGTGGTGACCTGTGGGAAACATGCCCAGATACCTGCATATTGGGATTTTTTAAGGGTCTTTTTTTTTCTTTTTTTTTTTTTTTTCCCCTTTTCATAGCAGCAGGGTGACTAGGACTCAGGATTTCATTAGGTAGGGAAAAGTCCTGTAACTGCTGAAATCAGGATCTGTAATATAGTCAAGGTTGCAGTGTCTTTATCTGGGGGGAAAAAAGTAATAGAACAGAGGTCTTTTTTATACCAGTACAAACACTTCAATGCCCATGCTAAGAATAAAAAAAATAGTAGAAGGAGAGAAAATTAAAGGAGAAAGCTGGAGTGAATAGAGGACCAGGAAATGAAAGAATAGAAGGAGAACAGAAAAGGAGCAGGGAGGGCCAGTATTGAAACTGATTGGGGAAAGCACAAAATGAAAAATACAATACAGGCCTATTTTTATACTGACATGAAAAATTAATCTTAGTGGATTTACAAGCAATTGTGAATCCAAGTGTCCATTAATTTCTGACCTTAAATAACAGAATCAGCATGTGACAAACTATGTTATGCTCATTCATGTAATGAATGATACTGTAACTACATATGCAATGTATATGTACATATAATTGTAAGAATTTTATTTACTAGAAAAATAAACAGGTATATTTGTAGGATTAGCAGGGATACTTCTGAAAAGGTTTTACCTTTCTTATAAAATTTCAAAGGATGACAATATTTAGAAGGTTAGCTGAAAAGGAAAGTTTCTTTCTGAACTAAATTTCTTTGAAAACACGGATCTGACCTTCCCTCCTCTCTATTGAGAATTACTGACTTACCAAGATTTACTCCATTGATATAATGCTTTGAATGGAACTGGATATATTTGAACATAAGTGTAATTATATGTAAGTACTATAATTTTATTACCATGATGCTACAGCTATTGATTACAGATAATTGTCTGAAGTCTACAGATATGGTTGTGTAAAGCTGACAGCTAGTATCATCCGTTAGGTGTCATCTCTCTGTGCTACTGGAAGAAAATGAAACCAGATTTTAAGAGCACCACCTTACTTCTAATGTGTATCTGAAACACAGAGCTTGAATATCTTGCTCCATACTTTCTAAAGAGAGAAAAACTAAACTTGATTCTGAAAAGGGCCTGTAGAAATATAAGGGTGGGAATGGTTTTAGTTATTGTCTTTCAGTGTCTCAGATCAAATGTACGCAGTTTACACAAGGTGCTCCTGTTGGGCTAGAAAGGAAAGCCTTTCCTTACTTGGGGTCATTATTTGTCACAGAGATTATAGAGGGCAAATTCTGCTTCTCTTACTTCAGCATTGTCTTCAGATTTGTCTCACAGCTCCAAAGATAAAACTTTCTTATATTTCATGGAGAAGGTTTATAAGAAGAGGGTTTGGTCCTGCAGTTAGAATTCAGCTAACCATTACCTTGAAAGGTATATCAAAACGTTTTGAAGTTTGCAGTTTTGAGTCTTTGTGTATATTTGTGTTACAGAAGTTTGAAATGCAAGAAAGAAATGTCAAGATATTAATGGAAATATCATCCTACTTTCCAGGCAATTCTATGCTTCTGTTCCCAAATTAGCCAGACTGTCCCCTTGATATGTGAGCTATAGCATGTTATGCTGAGAGGATGAAAAATTTTAGAAATGTGCTTTTGCTTTCAAAATTTGCAGAAATTCCTTGGTGCTGAACAGGTCACAAACAGAAAGCGGGACTGTTGACTAAAAAAGTGTCTTTCCATATGATTTTCCCACTGCATTGTAATTGTATTCAACACTGGAGAAAACTGGGGAATTAGGAAAAAAATGTGAGGTTGAACTTTTGCTTTCCACTAGTTATCTCCTCGAGCTGACAGGGAGATTCAGAGACAAGAACTGAGGGAAACCTCACCACAAACATGTGCAGCTCCTGCTGAAATTAAAAGATTGTCAGAGTTTCAGCGTCAGACGGGGGTCAGTCACAAGATGATTTTCCCACTAAGCATGAATTCACAGCCAGGCCTATCACGAGCCCCAAACTAAGTCAAAACTCACGAAAGTTATCACAGGCAAAGAATGTCTGGTCTTCAGATATTGCTGGTGTAGGGGGGGGCTACTGGTGAAAAGCTGTATACATGTGTAATATGTATTTACTCCTGTAAGGATTAATTGTCTGCTATCTATTTATTAAAGGGTTTTTAATTTCATTTTGTCTACCATACCTGCCTTCTGCCCATTATTCTGAGTTATTTCAGTTTGTTATAATCTCTTAAAAGATTAAAATAACCAGCACTAAAATGTTAAAATTATACACTTCTTTCGTTTCAAACAGACCCTTTTCAGGAAGATTTCAGTGAGCAGAGCAGCCCTGGTCCCAGGCATCAGCTCCTGTGGGCAACTCTCTGTGGAAGATGAGTGCATGCCCTGGATGGAGAGCCTGAGCCTATCGCTCATCCCCTTGCCACTGATTTTGCCTCTCTGATGCTGGAAGAGGGTTGACCATGCAGGCTGGCCCTGATTGGGCATTGATGCAGCTGGAGAGTACCCTCTTTCTTCATGCTGTTCAAAAAGAAAGGTGATAGAATATTATTTTTATCTCAATTTTTCAAGTAAAGATGAACTATTTGTCCTCATTTGCTATGGGGAGAAAGAAAATTGGTTTTGCTTACATGACTGAGTTGGTGTTATCTTCGAGCTGGGTATCACCTAAGCTCCCAAAGTGGCGATCACCTCTTCCTCTACTGAGGAGAAGTGCTCTGAGCTACTGGGCTAGCCTCGTTCAGGTCCTTTAAGTGTTATCACAAGCAAGTAATAATAATAGCATGATGGCGTGCGTCTTTCAAAGCACGAAATGGCTGCTGCAGGTGGTGACAGTCCTAAAAAATGGAAACTGCAGCCTTTAAAATCTCACCAACCTTTTAATGAGGCTAGGAAATGGTAGAGCAGAAGTCCATTCCCTGGATGATGAGAGCTACACGGGTAGGAAATGTACTAACTTAACCTGCTCTCCTTGCAGCCTGAAGCCTGGAGTCCTCCAGGACTTTCAGCTATGCAAGGAAGAAGCCAGGAACACCTCCTTTGGGACAGCAGCTAATTAGAATATCCCGAAATCCAATGTCAAAACCTGGCCAGAAGCCTTAAAGAGAAACCTCAGATTTAATAACTAGAGTATCAGCATAACCACAGAGAATTTCTTCATGTAGGTTAGCTTTTACTTTTTTTTTTTTGGGGGGGGGGGGGTGTCTGTGGTGGGTTTTTTTGTTTGGTTGGTTTTTTACGGAATCTTAATGAAACCATGAAACCGTGGTTTTCTGTTTGGTTGCAAAGCCTATGACAATGAATCAAGTAAAGGGCTGAGAAGCAGACTTCAAATTTTTTAATTTTCTTTACTTCACATTTTTATACACTGAATTGTGAAATATGCTGAACTCTGAAATATGCTGATGGAATAAAGCAAAAATATAGTGTGTATCTTTCATGCTGCTTTTGTCGCTAATACGGTGGCAGATTGTGGAGAGGGTCACATTGTTGCCAAGTACTCCTATGTTCTAAATAATAAAATTCCAGCAAAAGCAAGGGACTGGTCATGCAGAAGAACCTAAAGGTTTCCTACTAATGTGTTGAACCCCTTCTGCTAGCACATAATTGTGAGCTATTTATAAATGCTGTTTTCCTCTACTTCTAAAATTTGCTTTGCTTATTGCAGTTATAGGCAACACCAATTAATATGTAAACTAACAATCTGGGATACTGCTTTCCAGTAGCACAATAGCCCACTTTTCTGTGGTGCACCTCTACATTTAAGCTCCTGAATCCTTTTGAAATTGATGGGATTGTGCATTTGTTTAAGATGAAGCACGTGCTTGACTGTGTGGCTGTACTCGGGCAAGGACGTGATAGCATATTAGTCAGAGGTTAGTCACACGCTTGAAAACACTCGGGGAAGACTTCATCACTTTTCACAACATGAGAGGCGCAAAGGTTACAAGTAGGCAAATACCAGCTTAATATTTTACAATGGACATTTACATCAGCACTGATATTTCCCTTTAAAAAAAATCTTATTAGAGTGTTTTACCTAGACCTCTTTTTATGAGATGTTAATAGAGTCTTTATAAAACCATGGGTTAGTTAAAAACTTCTCTTAGATGACGGTGTCATTACTGGTGGGCCCATGCTGCTCTTTTGGCATTCATCAGCTGGAGGCAAGTGGGCTGTCTCATGGGGAGTTGAGAACTTGCAGGTTATCACTTTGATTAGCTGCTGTAGGCAACTGGTGGCTACTGTAATTGCCTCCGCAAGTCTAAAATGAATATACATTTCCTCTGACAAGGATACGGTAGGAATATATGCCTAGTGGAAGCTTTAGGTTCCTATAATGCCATGGAGATCAAATTAAAAAAGGAGAGAGAACCTGTTGCTATAGTACTTCATTAATTAAACATCAATTTAGAAAATACTATGGCATTGACAGGTTTGGGACTGGCTGCTGATACTGTTTGGCAGGGACAAATTTTCAAGTGGGTTAATGTGTAAGCCTTACAGAAGATAACAATAACTCTGTAATTGGGAGGCTGCCTCTTTAAAATATTGGTTTAAATTACAGTGTACAGAGTCAGCTTCATGATTTAAGTATTTTTAAGTAGGTATTTTAAAGTAGTTTGCTCATTAGCAGGCATCTGTAGTCAGTACTCGGAGCAGGCAGAGAGTGGTGCGGGGAGAGGAGCTGAAGAGGAGCAGGAACTTTCACACTACGTGAGTGTCACAGGTCTGGGCTCGAGAGAAGCAGCTCAAGGATGACAGGGGAAAAATGGGAAAGCAGGAGCCAGCACTGCAGCTGAGATCCAAACAGCCTCTGCATTCACCTTCCCTCACAGTTTTGATTTACATTAGCATCCTGTGTTGTTCTCTTATTTCTTTTCCTTCTTCAGAAACCTTCTTCTGCCTGTTTCTTTGGGAGATGTGCCAACTGCCGGGCCTTGGCAGTGGAAAAAGTGCAGGAGCTCAGCTCCTGGCAGCTCCAGCTCCTCAAAACACTGCGGGTATGTGAGTTGAATGGTAAATGCGGGGCTGAGGTGTTCAGAGAGGGTGCTGGCCGGCCCTGGCGCTGCTGAGCCAGACATCCCAGTGATGCTCGTGCTGCTCTGGGAAGCACTCAGGGGAGGAGGCACAGCACAGGGGACCTGTCCTGCTCTCCTGTGATCACCGGCATCACCTGTCAAACGAGCTGTCTGCCTCCAATCAGCAGTGTGAGGGGAGTCCCTGGACACCTGCAGATGGGTGGAAACCTCTGTAGCCCAGTTCACCTGCTTTATTAATCAGCAAGGTTTTTCCCATCCCCAAAGTTATCTGACCTTTCCTGGTCATGCAGTAGTCCAACAGTATAGAGGGATATCGAACAAAGAATCCAGCCAGCCACGCTCTTTTCTCTTTTCCAAAAGCAGAAGTGTATAAGAGGCAACGAGGCTGCACCAGTACCACTGAGAGTGAAATTTGGCAAAGTACCTTTGAAACAGGAAAAAGAAACAAAGGCCTGAAGGGCACTGATATTTTTTTCACTTTTTTTTTGCTAAGGTAGTTGGCATTAATACTTTTGGGAAAGGCAGGGTGAAAAATAAAAAACCCACCCTAAAATCAGCTTTGATACCAGTTTTTAAGCCAATGCATCATCCTGGGGAGTTATATCATAGCTCTGGAACTGAACTTGGGATATTTTATCAGGGGAACATTTTACTAAAAGTGTTATGTTTTCATATAGAAAAAATTGAGTAGAGAATCCAGTCTATATTATTTCTCTTTCCTCTCAGGAAAACAAGTTGGGTACTTGGCAATCACATTCTTCAGGATAAAAGTGGTATGTGTGCTTTTCACACATTTTCTGCATAAATATTTTGAGGTTCCTGTAAAACAGGACAACTGCTTTTTTTATTCTTCATGAATCAGCCCCTATGTTTGAAACAAATCGTTGCAGCAACAAGGAATGACAGTATGACAGGCTAGTAGGTTATTAATGGGAGTGACAGCCTGCAAATCAGAAATCATGGCAGTGCATCTGTATGAACAGCAATTTGTGCTCAGTTGAATAACCAGGAAATCCAGAAAATCAGAAAAGGTTGGGGGAGAAGATGAATCAAACAGTAACACTTTTAGATAACCCAAACTTTCTAGAAGTAATTGGCATCTTGGGGGAACAGCAACATTCAAAAGTTTAGTAATATCAGTACTTCGGTTCCCATACATTTGTTTTGATGCCCACTAAAAAGCTAAAATTAGATGAAAGAAACAAGGAAAAATGTAAAAATGTTGAGGGATTTTTATTATCTGTTATAGTGATGACATCAAGAAAATGAAATTGCAGCCTGCTTAACTGCTTTATCATATTTGCTAAAAAAATCTTATTTGCTGTGTATTCCAGATATTCATAGTAGAACTCAGTAAGCTGTATGTTGAAAAGCCTCCAGAAAGGAAAATCTCTGTATAATTTATAAATCCAGGTTATTTTCTTTTTCTACCCTCTGGTTGAGTTGTTCAGAACAAAATCAAATATATTCTGCTTCTCTCTCGTACATAATAGAAAGAAATGGTGGTATGCAAAGTTTGGATTAGCATGTTTCCAGTCGTAGTTTATATATAATTTTATGAAGAAACTCGCCATGGACCTGTAGAAGCATGATTAAATTGTCCATGTAAATGTTTTAAGTTTTTCTAGATCTTCCTAAAATTCTTCTGATGGGCATCTGAACCGAAATTTACCATCTCACTGTCAATGGTCACTGATACCAGTTATCGATGATTTTATAGTGTGCTTCTCACCAGTGATAAGCTGAGCAATGCAGTCTCAATATTTTCATGTACTGAATGAACTCAAAAAGGGGTTTTAATTGTAGTTACATAGAAATTACTGTAAATTACCTTCTAGGATAAGAGCTAATAAAATTTCTGACTTCAGTCCCAATCCAGAAAGTGGAAAATTTGGCCGATCTAAACCCCAGATTGGAGGTTTCTGCAACCTATTGACTTTAAACTTGTGCATCTCAGTCCAGATTTTGCTCTTTCAATTAGTGTCAGTTGTTTCACCTAAGGGATCTCAACCCCCCAGTGGTACATGGCAGCCATACTATTACTTGGACAGTAAAACTTTCCTTTGATTTATGTGTTCAGTGAGAATTGTAAGCTCTGGGGATATGAATCTCTTTTTACAGATACATGTTAAACACAGTAATCTAGCTTTGTCATTGTACAGAGATTGCTAAAAGTGTGAAATCCTGATCAAGGTAAGTCCAAAGATGCTTCTACCTTTGATTCAGAGCAACAGTAACTATTCACCATGAAGAGCATTTACTTGATGATCGGGTCATCCATACCTGAAGCATAAACCTTCAGTGCTCCAAAAGAAGATGACCAGACAAACCACATACAGTTATATGCAGTCAGAAGCTCCACGGCTTACACTATTCTTTCCTTCTCAAAGCCCTCTTTGATTTTAGTATAAAAATTACAAAAAAATCATATCTGATAAATCTCAAATTCCATTTTGATTTATGAGGAATCTGCTTCTTTTAATTTCCCCAGTTTTGATTACTTCAGACTGCTTCTTTTTCTAATATTTTGTTCTTTGCATTATCAAGCATGTAGCCTTTGAATTTCATGTTTATTTCCAATCGTACAGTAGCAATTTTGCATCTCTTCTTCATCAGCCTTTGTGTTTGATTTGCGTTAGAAGTTAGCATTCTGCTACGGGTAACCCCCAGGCAGTGCTATCGTTCTGTTCTTGGAGTAGGAAAAAAAAATGTATGCCTTTTTGGATCACTGAAAAAATAAAATAAAATTAAATGAACTCAGAAGAAAAACCCCATTGGTTGAAAAGCTTTTTAATGTCAATACAAAATATAAACAAAACGTGGTTTCTGAATGAAGTATCAAGACAAATAATTCTCTTGCCCATCTGTTATACTAAAATGGCTGCTATGGTATTATGTTGTGAGGATACATGTGCCAGTAATGCATGAGATAAAAGCAGACATATGCTAGCAAGAAAGAATAAAAAATGTTCATAATAAGTTATGAGCTGAACCAGTATGGAGAAATATATTCAGACATGAGTACAGTATCTGCCAATCTGTGTGTAAAGCAGATATTTCCATACTGCCTATAATTGTTGCAATTGCTTGCTGCCTTCATCCCAAAGGACCCCAAAAATGCAACATATCACCAGCATCAGCCTGAGTAAGATTAATCTTAAATAAAGACTTCCTCACTTGCCTTAGTAACTGCTCATGAATCTATCAGATGACCTTTGTGATTACGTGGCATTCTTGGAACAATTTCAACTTACCTGTGAATATGTTTTAGGGTTTGACCAAACTGAAAAACATCTACTCTGCTTTTAAGGAATAAAGAAACACAGAAAATAGAGCCTTTTCTGGTTTACCTCTGTGAGTTTTGTGGAGCTGTACATGAGATAGATTGAAGTAGACTAGAGATTGCCTCTTGCCTTTGCAAATCAAAAGATCGGCAATGACGGAAAGCCACAACACCTGGAAGCCCGTGGTTTCTATGAAATAAATGGGTCTTCTTACTTACAGTCCTGGCAAACTTCAATTTGTCTGAAGAATAACTAAAACAAAGATGGTGACACAGAGGCCCCTTCATGCTTTGCTGCCAATGAGCCTCGTCTTACCCTCTGGAGGAGAATTGGTTGAAAAATGGTATTTCCTACAGGAAATTCCAAGAACTTAACATATGGATTAACTCCAAATTGAATCAAGTCCAAATCTAAGAATTTTTCACAAAACGAAGCTTTCCAAAGTGTTTCATTTTGATTGCACTGAAATAATGCAAGATTCACATTAAAATCTCCAGAGTCGCCAGGACTGGGAACTGTAGGGGACGAGACAGAGCTGAGATAGCATATTTCCTGGGCACCTTTACAAATGATGTTCTATTTTATCCCTGGCCTGATTTTAAAGTAGACCTATCCTCCACAGTTAAGTTGACACTGAAGAGAAGGCATCGAGAGGAGCGATGTGCACAAAAACACCTGCAGCAGTCAGCTTGCCTTCTCCATGCCAGTAACCTGGGAAATAATTTTTGTAGCCCATAGACTGGTTCTTCCACAGACACCAAGCTCTTGAGCAGTGGACAGCCTCACCAAATTTGTACCACCACAGTTCAGGTAACCTCAGCAGGCTTTCACTACCTGCCAGGCAAGGTTTCCTGTCAGCCCCCTCTGCTTTCCTCTGTGCCGTGCCCAACTGTGCATCATGTCCTCACATCAGTTCCCACCCTGCTGTGGAGCACCCAGCAGTGGCAAGATCAGTGTGCTGAGGATGGTGCTTTCTCTCTCTCAGCTCCTACTGTGTCACCATTTCTTCATCATGCACATTCATATTTTTTTACCTTTTCCCCTTTGCAATATATTAAAATCACAACTCTGCGGGGGGAATACAGCTTTTTAGTGCATGATAATATTTATTGTGGCTTAGCACTACAAAGCAGGCCTGCGTGTGTTCATAACAACGCAGAAATGCAGGGATTGCTGCTGGACAGAGCTGGTGAGTAAAAGTGTGTTCAAATTCCTCAGGAAAGTGTTGAGTGTATTTTATTTTTCAGGAATGTAGCGTTTTATAACACAGTGTGAGACAAATGTGAAGTAATTGGTTTAACTAAATTTTTCTTTTTGTCTATAATGTCCATTAAAATGTCCATTATGTTATGGACTAGTCTTCAGAGCCTGATGAGGGAATGAAAGAAAAAGGAATTGAGCCCGGTGTTCATCTGTTGCAGGGACAAATTCAGAACAAGAGATACAACACTGGAACCTGTCAGTGTCAAGATTCCTCTGGGGAAAACCAAACTTTATGGATGGTGTTTGTGTTTTAGTAGGAGGCAAAATTTAATCTGGCAACACAAACAACACAACTGGTGATTAAGTAGTGCCATGTCCTACTTCTGAGGAATCCATGAATGCAAGGTCAGGCAATTCCACCTCTGTGGTTCTGCCAAATAATCCATACCAAGGATTTAGTATTGTTCTCAAATGTCTTTGAAAATTTTAGGCAAATCTTTGGTAGAATGAACTTCTACACTCATCTTAATGAGATTAGTTCTCAGAAATAGCACTGACCCTGAACCAAAACCACAGAGCAGAACAACGCAGACTGCATTTGACTATTTAGATAGAGGTCTGCTGCTGAACTCTGGATTGTGTCTGTTATTTGTAAGCAAAAGATCAGATCCAATATAAACACCGTGGTTCTTTTTTTTTTTTTTAGATGAGAACTCAAGATTTTTTACTTGTATTTCCCCCCAACACATTTTTTGGACTTCCCCTCTAGACTTCTCTTGTCTTGTCCTCTCTACCATGATAAAAATACTAAGATAGACAAGATTCACTTATGTTCAGATTTGCTATGAGCAATGGAATTATGATAAATTCACATCCAAAATCAAGCAATTAGTTTAGGAGAAATGAATGATTAATCATGGGAGGGGAGATGAGATGGAGATGAGCCTACTGAGATAAATTACTCAGATTTTTGGCAGTGACTATTCATGAATGATAGCAAATACCAGATTCTCGGTTCTCCTTTGGAAGAACTGTGTGGCATCAGCAATGCATGTGTTGCAGAAATAGCCAGATCTTCTACTCATTCCTGTGTTCCTTCATCATAAAGCAAGGTCGCTTCTCAAGGGCCTGACTGGATTTCATTGTGCTCAGATAAATGTTTACAAATTGTTATCAGAAGATGTAATCTCAAAAAACTCTTCAGCCATTTTAACCTCTTTTAGCATGGAAAAAGACAGGGGACTCAGAAGTTCTAACTACTTCCCTGATTAACCGACATCCTCTGCTTGGACTAGTGTATGCATTTGCAGTTGGGTATCTGCTTCACTGTGTTGCATGGCTTTCACTGCTGCACAAGCACCTTTATGACTGTGAAGGGCTCTTGAGCCGTCTACAAATGTTTCCTCTTGTTGCATAGAGGAAAAAGAATCCAGTTGTGAGGATGAATTTACTAAGCCACTCTCCATCATATTGGAGAAGCTGTGGCAGTCCAGTGAAGTTCCCACTGACTGGAAAAGGGGAAACATAACCCCCGTTTTTAAAACGTAAGTCTCGGGGAAGGCCACTCAGTCTCACCTCTGTGCCTGGCAAGATTATGGAGCAGATCCTCCTGGAAACTATGCTCAGGCACATGGAAAATAAGGAGGTGATGATGACAGCCAACATAGCTTCACTAAGGGCAAATCTGCCTGACAAATTTGGTGGCCTTCTATGATGGGGTTACAACATCGGTGGACAAGGTAATCTGTGTTCAGCTCTGGAAGCATGAACATGAGAAGGACTTGGGATGGTTGGAGCAAGTCCAAAGGAGGCCACAAAGATGGTCAAAGGGCTGGAGCACCTCTCCTATGAAGACAGGCTGAGAGAGTAGGGGTTGTTCAGGCTGGAGAAGAGAAGGCTTTGAGGACACCCTCCAGCAGCTTTCCAGTACCTGAAGGGAGCCTACAGGAAAACTGGAAAGGGACTGTTTACAAGGGTAAGTAATGACAGGACAAGGGGTAAGGGCTTTTAATTATAGGAGGGTAAGTTTAGATTATATAGAAGGAAGAAATTGTTTACTATGAAGGTGGTGAGACACTGGAACAGGCTGCCCAGAGAAGTGAATGCCCCGTCCCTGAAAGTGTTCAAGGTCAGGTTGGATGGGGCTTTGGGCAATCTGGTCTAGTGGAGAGTGTCCCTGCCCATGGCAGGAGAATTGGAACTAGATGGTCATTAAGGNATGGCTGGGGGTGTGCAGGGAGTTGGGAGGGGACAGACAGGACACCTGACCCCAACTGACCAAAGGGGTATTCCATACCGTATGATGTCATGCTCGGTTTTTAAGGGCCTTGAGGGGAAGAAGAAGGGAGGGGCAGCAGTGTTCGAAGTGATGGCGTTTGTCTTCCTAAGTCACCATTACGCATGATGGAGCCCTGCTGTCCTGGGGATGGCTGAACCCCTGCCTGCCGTGGGGAGTGGGGAATGAATTCCTTGTTTTGCTTTACTTGTGCACGCAGCTTTCACTTCACTTATTAAACTCTTATACCTGAACCCAAGAGTTTTCTCACTTTCACTCTTCCGATTCTCTCCCCCTTCCTGATGAGGGGGACGGAGCGAGCGTTTATGTGGTGCCCAGCCATTGGCTGGAGTAAACCCACGACATTGGTCCTATCTCATGCTCCAAGAAGGGTTTATTGTGCATGTTTTTCAAGTCATTTTGACCCTGTTCATGGAAGGTTTTTGCTGACTACAGTAGTGAACTTGGGAGAAATCTTGGTTCCTGAGTCAAAAGCTATTTGGAAGTCTGTGGATGCCAACATTTTCACTTGTAAAATTCCTCTGATGCACGGGGTTCTGCTTCTAAGCATAAACAGAAGTACCATAATTTTAGCAGAAATAAGAATTAAATCTGATTCTAGCTAGGATCCACATACTATGCTGAAATCTCCGATGGATCTAGTATAATAGATTTATTTTGAGCTTGTCTTGGCAACCATCTAGAGGAGTTCAATAAAATGTATAGCGTTATTTAAACATCCCACATGCTCCCCATTTCTGCAAAGTAATTGTAATTAGGGCACTCACTGCAGATGTAGGAGACCTACTTTCAGTTCCTTCCTCAGCTTCAGGGAGTATTTAGCCATGTTCTTCACCTTTTAGCAGACTGTACTCTGTTGTGAGTCATCATCTTTCCTCCTGAATCTCTGCCACTAGGCAGAAAGACATGCAAGAGTAGTTTTCACAGACAGAAAATTCAGGCAGAAATGCAGTACTAGGCTTTTACGGATTAAATACAGAAGGTATAGATAGTAATTACTGGGTACAGCTTTACTCTAGACTGGACTCAGGGTTGGATGTACTTATAGCTGAAGGAAAACTATTCCTCTTCTCTGTCTGTCATGTGTTGTCATGATTGCCAGGACACATGGGAAGTGAGTCAATGGAACAGTAATGAGGTTCCATATCTTTCAACTTCTGCCCTCAGCCAGGGTCACTATTCCATTTAGTTAATTTCATTTGGATAATTATAGGTTCATTTCATCTATCTTTTTCATATTGTTTACAAGTTAGTTTTCATAATCTGGTTTTATTTTCTCAGCAAAGATTGTTTATTCTAAATAATTGTGCCCATAGTACATGGGTTGGTCTTCCATGGTGTAGATGAGTGACCAGAAAAGATTTCCCAACAGCGTCCCATAAATGAGGCTGCAGAAACGAGCCTTGTGGGCCATGTTCATTTCTAGGCTTAAAGGCCATATACTCTCAGCTGGGCTGACTGAGAGAATCTTTGGGTACAAAACCAGAGTATGGCTTGGACTCATTCCCCAGCAGCTGCAATGAGATATCTTTACTGCTCAAGCACTGCATTTTGGCAGACTGTGTATGTACTGCAGACAATAAAGATCTGCCAGATTCTCACATTGAATCTAGAATTATTTCTTGTTTCAATCATCTCTTTCTTTTCTTGATGGCACCTATTCTGAATCATGATTTCAAAGCTTTTCATCCAAGTTATTTAAGGACAAGCTGGCTTTTAAATGCTTAGATCAGCTTGCTGCTGTGTTTAGATGACTAAAGATTAGGAATTCCCAGAACGGGTATGTGATGGAGGGAAGGCAAATGGGTCATATAAGAAAGTGATATATCTGCGTAGAGAGAGAAGCCTTATTTCTGGCTACACACTGACTTTTGGCAGAAACCAAATCTGATATGACATTAAGGCAGGTGATTAAGAAAAAAATCATTGACAATCATAGAGCAGAAAAAGCCAAGGAAAGTCTGAAAAGCTATCATTAGTAACAGCAGATCAGCATGGGTAAAACTGAAAGTATCCTGTCACTAAGAGTCTTCCTTCAGTGGCCTGCAGGAAGAGTTGCCTTCCAGGTTGTAAGGCAGGACTGGATATCTTCAACAGACAGAACATTAGGACTAAGCCTAAGGAAAACCATGCTACGTCTTGGACTTCAACTGTTAGTTGATATTGAGGGAGGTGGGCTGTTTCATTTTTGGATAGTGACATTGCCTCAAATCACAGCTGTTTGCATACCAACAAAGAAACTCAGATTTTTAGTCAGATAAAGCAGTTTGGTCAGACCAAGGTTATCAACATATGTTTTAAAAAATGAAATCCAAAGTTAAAATTAGTTGTTATAATATCACAAACAAAATTTAAATAAAAAACTTTAATACATATGCTGTAAATTTTAGAGGATTTTATACACTATTAGCTAGCCAGTAAAAGAGAAATCAGGCTTGGAGAAACTGAAAAAGAAAAAAAAAAAAGTCTACAGCCTTGCAGAGTGCTTCTGAACTCTGCATAAGTGTTAAATTCACTCAATTTTGAAAGATTTGAGGTTCTTTCTGAACACTTGTGAAATCCCTTCAATTTAAAAATCTTTTCTCCTTATTTTCTATGCCTTGCTGGAATAGTCTACTACAGGGTAATTCTGTATTTATTTATTTTTTAAATTCATGTATTTTTATATTCTTTTGAAGTTGCGTTTTTATGTTGTGGTGCAATTTTTTGTTGCACATGTTTTCAAAGAGAAAACTAATTCTGTAATTTCTGCTTAGAAAAAGTATCTTCTTCCAAAGTTCCCTGAATTGTGATGAAAACTCCTCAAGAAAAAGGAGTTAACTGAATCTTAGAAAATCAGAAGAATGTGGGAAGAGAAGACTTTCTGTTTCCCTCTCTACAAACAATATCACATCTTCACCCTAATGTGCTTACATACGAATATGTAATTTGACTGGCCACTACTACAACAACCACTCACCACTGTGGTAAGAATTTTATGGAAAGTACCTAGTAAGGTCTTGCCCCCAAACAACTTTAAGATATATATTAAAGTGCTTTACTGGGTCAGGGCAAAACAAAGCAATTGAACAGGCAATTGAAAATACATATCAAAATGGAAAGTGAGTGGGATTTAGGATGCATAAATAAATGAGTCACTCTCAGTCTCTTTCACATCTGGATAGTTCTGTTGTTGCAGGTCCATTTTTCAGTAACAGCCACTTCTAAAAGATAACGTTGCTACTGATACGAATTTTGAAGACAGACAGATTTTTGCAGAGTATAATTTATAATAACACCACAAATTGTGTAGAACTTACAAATATCTTACCTCCCTGGAGGAGCAAAGTTGCAGAGATTGAAGTAATTTACTAAAGCAAATGTTGAAATGGCATGATGCAGTAGAAATTGTGAGCTGTCACTTCACTTTGGTGGGGTCTTTTGACAAACCATACCAGTTCAGCTAAACCCAATCAGCATTTTCAGACTTTAAGTGGAAACATTTAGATTGGTTTAGTCCTCAGTTTAGTCCTCTGTTTCATCTGATCTGATAATTTATTAAAGCAAGAATTACATCTCCTAAAGTAATTGATTTTTTTAAAATAAAATTTTACTCAGATGAGTTAAAATTGTGAAAATGCTATAATACAAACTTTCCCACCAGCACCTTTCCCCAAGGTCTGAACTGCTAAATTTCTAAAATTTATTTCATGTGAAGCAACTGCCTTGTTCCTCATTCTTAGTTTTAATACTCAGATCTCATATACCGAGTCATGCTTCTATATATTTGCAGAACTGTTCAGCTTGACTCTTTAGGTTCACAGTTTGGACTTCCCTGTCCCTTCCCTGCACCAATCATTATGAGAAGCAGTGTGTATCATCTTCTACATATCTTTCTGTCCACGGTAGTGTTTAACTGAGAGATTGTTTCACTGAGACATGTAGATGCACAAGTATTTCCTCTACCTTACTTTACTAGTCACGCAGAGTAATTGCCAATAAGTTCAAGACAATATTAGGAAAAATTATCTGTCTTTTTCCTTTGATTACTTTACAGCAGAGGAGAAGTCAACAGTTTTAGCAGTTGCCTTTCTGCACACTATTCCAAGAGCTCTGTGGCTCACAGTTCAAGAAATTTTGATGCTTGATATTTCAGGAGAAACCATTTCCAGGATTTTAATATTACAAACCCTGTTCTTCCCCTTCATTTTTCTGTCTGACCATTTTTATCATTTTAATCAGATTTTATTCAGGTTGTCTCCTCTTGAGTCCTTAAGCTGGGAGCACTGACGATCATCTGAATGCAAAGTTTACTGTGTGACTGTTACTGCTCTCATACTGCAGCTGTAATTTTTTAAATTATAGAAAATATCTGTGAAATATAAATACAGAAGTTAAATTGCAGTGTCAGTGGAAATGAGGTCAATATAATAAACCAGCAACACTAGATAGAATGTGAAGAATATGCTAGTGGATAATAACTGATGAAATCAGGTAATTCTGTTCTCGAAGCCATAAATATAAAGATTCTCTAAGTGGCAAAAGTTAAATTACTCTGTATAATGACTA
The DNA here is from genome assembly GCA_013399095.1 of Psophia crepitans. Classification (NCBI taxonomy): domain Eukaryota; kingdom Metazoa; phylum Chordata; class Aves; order Gruiformes; family Psophiidae; genus Psophia; species Psophia crepitans. Next base: position 388,704 of record VWZZ01001101.1, read on the forward strand.
ATAACATTTAGCTATATTTAAGAGGTTAGCTCAGCTGTTAGCAATGTAAATGGGAAGATCCTATTTAGTATGACAGAAGATGGCTGGGACTTCAAGTGCTCTAGGTTTTCTGAGAACTAAACAAATACTGTCCAAATACGCAGGGCTCCGAAAACCTCTCTAGAGTATGAAGAGTAACATGAGTCAGCGTGCCTTGAGGGTCATGAGTGTGGATCACATTGCTCCGCATCTTTCAGGAACGAGCTTGTGTTGTCCTTTGGTTTTGTATGCAGCATGGGTGGGTGAGTAGCATCTCCTTTCCCTACAAAATTTATAGCAGTTATATTAAGAAGAGAGAGAAAGACTGAGGTCTCTGGGCACGTGATGTCTGGAGAATGGAAAGGATGCTCCCGAGGAACTGTGGACAGTGACATGTTAAAGCGTCCTGCTTCCTAATTGTCCTTGCTGGACAAATGGTCTGGGTTGTCTTGGTTATTTTCTGTCCTGTTGTTTTTGGGTTTCTTTCTTGCCAGGGAAAAGAAGTGGTGTGTATATGCGGTGGGGGAGAAGAGAAGGCAGAAAGACAAAGGGGAGACTGGGAATCCCCTGCTCCGACCCCCACACAGGATCAGAACACATAAGCCCTTCAAACTGGAAGCCAGGGAGCTTTCCAATGTTTAGATGAAGGCCAGTGTCCAAGATATATGAAGGCTTTTCTCTTTACAGCGTTGTCAGCTCTTCCAATCCATGCAGGATCTTGAAATGAAATGCTTAAATATTGCTGTATTGAAGTGAATGTTTGAAAGAGCAAATAAAACTGAAAAGCCAATATTACAAACTTTGATTCATGTAAATTGACTATACCCATACAAAAAGTCTCACTGGCCTCAATAGCTAAAGACTAATTGGGTGATGGAAGATCTGTAGTATCTAGACTTTAACTAGTGATATGAATAACTAGGAATCTAGTGCCACAAGTCAAACCTGCTAATATATTCTTTGGCTGCTGTGATGCATAGAGCCTCCGAACAGTTTTGCAGCATTTTGCTGCATACAAACATGTAACAGTTTCTGTCCACAAACTAAGCAAAAAAAGGTACTGCAGGAGGAAGGAAGCATTGTTTACTGATGGAGAAAATAAGCCTAGAGAGTAGATAGGATGGTCTTCGTGCTAAAATATACAACACAACGCTGTCAAAACCTGCTACTATAAACAGGTCAACTTCGGAAATTAATATAAACTCTACAGGAATGAGTATAAGCATGTTGATGTAACTCTGTCCATGACAGAATTGATTATAATTTACCACCCTTGTTTAATACAGTTGATCTTACCAAAGATCAGACTTACATTAGTGTAAAAACCATGGTAGAACCCCAAATTTGACCCCAATATCAAAAGTGACCCCAATATTCTGAGTCAGTTCAGCTATAAATCCCTCTGCCTCCCCCACCTTAGCCGTAGGAAAGGTAAGGATTTGTGCAGAAGTAAGGATTATTAACACCTCTGCACAGGTAGAGAAGATGAAATACACAGATTGAGTTATTTGCCCAAGGACTTAAAAACAGAACAAACACTTGGGTGGAATATGGACATAGCTGCTTTCCAGTCTGGTCTGTTTGACAGTGCTAACTGAAATGTTGTGCAGTTGGGTGGTCACACACAATATTGCCCAGGTCCCAAATCTTGCCACTCTTGCTACGGACATTGTATTCAGTTTGCATTATTAGAATATGTATATTTTGAATGGTGCACAGATTGTGCAATTCTGTGTCCCTGGAGCATTTCTGATACTCTTCTTACAAGTTTGTGGAGTGAAAGTGGTCAAATACCAAAATAGTGTATCCTTCCTCTTCTAAATAATAGAGAGACCATCTATCAAATTGGCAGGCTCATATCTTTTGTAACCATGTACAAAACACACTCCAACTGAATGAACAGCTGTCAGGGCAGTCTCTTGTCAGCAGGTGGGTTAAAGTTTGCTAATGCATAGGCACACGTGCAGGCATTCATATCCTTATCTCATGAAGATCAACAGCTATATTTCCAAATGTGTTTGCAGTCATGATTTACTCTGGATGCATTACCTTTCTTTTGTTCTTTGGCCCACCTGCCTCCTGTTATCTTTTCGCAATAGGTTTGTCCACCATGTGAGAAACTTTGACATGAGCAAAATCTAGAGAGGTAAATAGCATAAGTGATTTTTGTTCCATAAATCTGAGGTAAACAGTTTTTCTCTAACCATTTTACTACATTTTTCATGATCTGGATATTAGCTGGTTTCGGATCTCTTTAGCATTGTGTAGGAACACCATAAGCCACACACCTCTTGAAACTAACATTTCAAGACCTACCAGTCTAGAATAGAGTCTTACTCTTGGATCATTATTTTCTCATGTAATTATTTTTAGTTCACTGGGTGTATATGAAGATAATGAAGAAACTGAAACTAGTCCAGATTTAGAACCATCCACACAGAATAGGCCACACTGGAGGGAAATGTACACAGATGGATTAGGGTGAACTTTCTTTAGGGCAGACCTGACAAACTGCTCCATAATTGTATTCCTAAATCTAAGCCAAGGCAGCTGCAGGTCTTTCGTTGCAATGTCTTCATCATCATGCTCTGAAATGCCCCCCAGGCTTACTTCCAAAAAAATAGCAGTTGGGTTTGTCCCATCTGCCCTCTGTAAAATATCAGTACATCAGTTTGCTACAACTCAAACTATGCAATTCACAATCAATACAGGTAGTCTTACCACCTTCGTGAATGTATGGGTATTTTTAGGATATCCCTAGTCTTTAAGTTAGACCCACTGACAAGCAAGTGCTGTTACGTCTTCTCACCACTGTCTGGACAAGGGATTATGGTTTGGTAACCGCAAATGCTTAGCAATCTGAACTGCCCTCTTGGTAGAAGTATTCCACCAAGGATTCTACCAAGATGACTATGATTAAGATGTCTATGGTAGTTGATCTGAATATGTCCTACAGTCATGGAATCATAGAATATCCTAAGTTGGATGGGATCCATAAGCATCATGGACTCCAACTCCTGGCTCCACACAGGACCAGCCCAATCAGAGCAGATGACTGAGAGCATTGTCCAGACACTTCTTGAAACAGTCAAACTTGGTGTGGTGGCCACTTCCCAGGGGAGCCTGTTCCAGTGCCCCACCACCCTCTCAGTGAAGAACCTTTTCCTGATCTCCATCCTAACCCTCCCCTGTCGAAGCTTCATGCCATTCCCTTGGGTTCTATCATTGGTCAGCAGAAGGAGGAGATCAGCACTTGCCCCTTCACTCCCCCTCATGAGGAAGCTGTAGGCTGTGATGAGGTCTCCCTGCAGCCTCTTCTTCTCCAGGCTGAACAAGCCAAAGGACTTCAGCTTCTCCTCATACGTCTTCCCCTCGAGACCCTTCACCATCTTTGCTGCCTTCCTTTGGACCCTCTCCAATAGTTTTATGCCCTTTTTGTACTGTGGCACCCAAAACTGCACGCAGTACTCGAGTGAGGCCGCACCGACGCAGGGCAGAGTGGGACAATCACTTCCCTAGAACAGCTGGCAAAGCCGTGCTTGATACACCCCAGGATATGGTTGGCCTTCCTGGCAGCCTGGACACACTGCCATTACATGAAATGTCCAAAGAGCATTACACAGTGCAGATAACTTATCTAAGACATACTTATTATCCACTTATATTTCTCAGTGTCTACAGGCATCACCTGCAGAATCCCAAATCTCTGTAGCAAGATACTGCCAGAATGCTAAGAATCATGCCATTGAGAAATAAATTATAAACATAAACACATTCATTCCTACAGTTTGGCATAAATATTTTTTTTTTCAATTAGACAAGGTGTTCTGAGCAGCATAAATCCCTTTTATAGTTCTGTTTGGTTTGGTACTTAATCAGTTACTTTCCTGAACAGTGAATGCTCAACACTTAACTTTTTAACTTTCCTCTCAGATAAGTGCCATCAATTTGCGAGGTGATTTAGAATGCAAATCATGAATAGTGTTCAATACTGCTAGCGCTAGTCCTTTATCAATCAAGGCCCTATAAAACTTCGTCAATATCTGTATTAAACACTTATTGACTGAATTTTTATAGAAGCCTTATTCACAGGAGACTAGTGTTCCCAATATGAACTTAGATCACTGGGAAAGGCACAGGCACTGGTTTGTACTTTTCTAAAGATTATTCTTCCATATATAGTATCTAAATCTGGAATAAACAGATACAGAGACGTGAAGAATTCAATTGTCGACTCATGCAACAAGAGGGTAAAAGATAGTATTTTCTGAATCGTTATAATAAAACCGTAGTAAAAATTTTTAGGAAAAGCAAAAAATAATAAAAAAATTATAATACATTTAAAAAGTTGGAACTGGAAGAGCAAGCAATAATACAAGGAATGACAGATCAGTTATCTGTCTGAAAAGCTTGTTTTACTATTTTATGAGTGTTTATTTTTTCTGGATTCAGAAGGAGTGATGCTAGGGGAGCATTTTTGGTAGCAAAACTTCACTGTGTGCACAACAAAAGGGATTTGATTAAGACGCAGATAATCTAATAATCCCAAACTGCAAACTGAGGATAACATTCAGGACTATTTCAATTTTAAACATAATGTTTTGGGGTTTGGTTTCTAGCAAAAAAAATAATAATAAAAATAGATGCCTTCCTAACTTCCTTGTCGATGGGCAGGAGAGAAAGCTTTGTAAGTGGCTTTATGCCAATTTAGACAGCTCAGCATTCAGAGAATCTATGAGAAGCAGGTTAATCCCGCTTTTTAGTTGTTTTATTATGTAATATCAACATAAAACAGCTGGATCAGGATTGAACAGCTATTTAAAAACTATGGAAAATTGTTTATTAAGGATTTTTCTTCATTACACCAGCTTTATGGTAACTTGAAGTACCCCTGAAAATAACAAGGCAATTTAGGTTTAAGGTGTTCTCTGACACAAATACAGTCAGCCAGTCAGAATCAAATCCAAACCTGTAATATCTACTTACTACAATGGTGTCAATTAGAAAAAAAAACAAAACAAAACACCAAAAAACAAAACAACAAACCCAAAGCCTGCTATTAGCACTTTCATAAAAAGATTTTTTTACTGCTGAATCCAGCTGCTTTATATCTTCTCCAAATATAGCCTAATCTATGGGCTACTGTGACTTTTGCATAGAAAGATCATCAAAGATGTTACCCTTAAAGAACAACTGTGTTTTCTAAAATGACGCTACATGGAAGACATCTCCATAAAGATACACATTTTGATTTATACATATTTTCAAATTCTAGAAATTTTATTGATTTATTCATTAAAGAGTTATTCAAAACATTTTACAATGAAGAAAGATAAAGTAGATGTTCATGTTTTGATAAATGAACCTTTTTTTGACAAAATTATTTTTCAGTAAAATTTTCTCTTCAATGTAATTTAAAATGTATACTGTAATTTAAATATATTAAATGTTAACATATTTTTTTAAATATTAAAATATTAAAACCTTTTGATTTTTTAAAAGCAAATTGTTTCATTCAAACTGATTTTTATTTTTTTTTTACTTTGTCAGTATACCAAAAATTTGTTTCCAAATGCAGCAATGATCTTTCCTTGATGTTATGGAACGGCTACTGCATTAAAACCAAAACAAAACAAATACTTCCCCCCCAACTTATCTATAGTTAAAATGAAAAACTGAATCTAAACTTCATTTTTGGCCCCAGGATCTATCAGCTCTCTGCATGCTATATGCTATTTAATATTTGTCAAATAAAAGAGGTTCACAAGTCATCTCCATAGCTTGTCGTATGTGCAATCTAATTTGATGTACATATAGTAGCAGAGTATCCTGTAGCAAGAAGAAAACTTTTGACCTTTCCTGCTTTTGGAGAATACATAGAGTTGGGGATTCATCCAAATTGTTCCGGGTACATATGACATGATGTGTGGTGCTAGAAATATTCCTTACTACAGCAATCAGGATGTTTTTATCAGTCAGTGGCCACAGACTGACTGACCTTAACTAACCCAGTTGTTTAAGGGCAATATGTGACCCAAAAATGAACTTCTCTGCTATGAGAGCAACTAGTCTATATGTGAAAAGGTTTGCTTTAGCTCTGTTCAATTTCTGTTCAGAGGCTCAGGTCGGCTCTTATTTTATCTGCACCCATTCAACCGTTAATATGAATTATTCTCTAGTTCTAGAAGTAAAAAAAAAACAACAAAAAGCCTTCATCTATTTGACTTGTAATAGTTTGGTTGTGCTCTGTATGTAAATTACCTACTGCTACCATAATTAGATGGTCAACAATTCTTATGGAGAACAGAAGCATTCAATTGCATTTATTTGATGAAAAATAAGTGTTTCTTAGCAGAGGTTATTTCACCTACTCACCCTACGATTAAAAACTTGCTGGTTAAAGATTTAAATGGGTTTAGGATTGGCATGGTGTCACCATTGTGCAAATCCTTTGTTAAATATTGAATAATAGAAAAATGTCTTAGGATCACACAGTGTGTGATTTATGTGACAAAGCCCTTATGGGCTGTGTTTGTGAAAGGCAACTCATAATTCTAGATTGTTTTGCTGAATAGCAGAGAGTATTTTTGTTGTGATGGTGGGTGGGAAGAAATTTGTTTTCTCGCTATATTCAGTGTGGTAAAGATTTCTCTCTGTCTTTAGACACCTTTCACATGAAGAAGCCAAGCCCTGGGGCTAAGCAAAAGAGATGGGGAGGGATGGGTGCCCCTCCCTTGCATTAAGTCACTGCTGATAACGGCTTTTTGATATATGCATGGTCTGGGACTCAATTAGATTGTCAGATAAAAGTAATAAAAATATGTCATTTTTCTAAACATTTTTTTTATGTGTATAGCAGTCAGAAGCTGTTTAAAATCTGAAGACTGTAGGCCATGTGGACTTTTTGAAAGACTTGTGTATGTGTATAACTTCACATCATCTCAGAATTATTCTTCTGGGACTTTCTAAACAATTGTGTCCATATAAATCCCTATTGCTTTGTTAAAAAATATATATGTATATAAAAAGTAGGTAGTAATTTCCTTCCTCCACCCACTCAAAAATATATATATAAGTTACAGCCAGAAATTATTGCTTGCATTCTATACTCTAGGAAATACAAAGGCAAATTCAGAAAAGACCTTGTCTCCTTTCTTTCTCTAAAACACAATTTATTGCTTTAAATCATAAAAATAAAACAGTCAAATGTTGCATAAGAGACCCTCAGCAGAAATAAAAGAAAAGAAAAGGCAAAACTGAATTTCCCATAAACCCAAATCCCATACAGCAGAGCTTTCTACAAGACCATAATTAAATAATCCCTGAAGGACTTGTGGAGGAGGGGATAAGAATACATAAACTTTCCAACATGATGAAAGAAAAGACCCTGTTATTATTATTTGAATTTATTTTTAAGAAGAAATGAACTAAAAAATATATACTTAAGGTGGTCTACACGCGAAAACTATTTCATGCTGAGCAAGTATCCGTAAAAGTCTCAGCCTTGATACACAATAAAACAAAGATCAAAAGGTGTCTTTGTAACTTGAAATCTGCAAGTAGATTGTAGCATCGTTTTAAAAAGTGCACATCTTCAAGACAAAGGCCTTCAACTCTGCTGCAGGGCTGTGACTGCTGTTCCTAAGCATTCAACTCGTGTGCACAAGCCCTGGTGCTTCAACTACCCCAATATCTGTTGGAAGGGCAACACGGAAGGGCAACACAGAAAGACACAAGCTATCCAGAAGCTTCCTAAAATGTCCTGATGATAACTTCCTTCTCCTATGACAGAGAAGCCAATGAGGAGAGGTGCCATGCTGGACCTTGTCCTCGTCAACGAGGAGGGGCTGGTAGGGGATGTGGAACTCAAGGGCAACCTTGGCTGCATTGACCATGAAATGGTGGATTTCAAGATCCTTAGGGTAGCGAGGAGGGTGCACAGCAAGCTCTCTACCCTGGGCTTCAGGAGGGAAAACTTCTGCCTCTTCAGGGACCTTCTTGGTAGACTACCATGGGAGAAAGACCTGAACAGAAAAAGAGCCCAAGAAAGTTGGTTAGTATTCAAAGTTCACCTCCTCCAAGCTCAAAAGCAATGCATCCCAGCAAAGAGAACGTCAAGCAAAAGCACCGGAAGGCCTGCATGGATGAACAAGGAGCTCTTGGACAAATTGAAGCACAAAAAGGAAGCCTTCAGAGGGTGGAAGCAAGGGTAGGTAGCTTGGAAAGAATACAGAGAAATTGTTCAAGCAGCCAGGGAGCAGGTTAGGAAAGCTAGAGCCCTAATAGAATTCAATCTGGCCAGTGAAATCAAGGACAACACAAAACGCTTCTATAGGTATGTTGGTGATAAAAGGAAGACAAGGGAAAATGTGGGCCCTCTTCTGAAGGAAATGGGACACCTGGTTACCTGGGATATGGAGAAGGCTGAGGTACTGAATGACTTTTTTGCCTCAGTCTTCACAAGGAAGTGCTCTAGCCACACCACCCAAGTTGCAGAAGACAAAAAGGCAGGGACTGGGGGATTGAAGAACTGCCCACTGTAGGAGATGATCATGTTCAAGATCATCTAAGGAACCTGGAGATGCAAAAGTCCATGGAATCTGGTGAGATGCATCTGCAGGTCCTGAAGGAACAGGCAGCTGAAATGGCTAAGCCACTATTCATCATATCTGAGAAGCCATGGCAGTCCGGTGAAGTTCCCACTGCCTGGAAAGGGGGAAATATAACATCCATTTTTAAAAAAAGAAACAAGAAAGACCCAGGGAACTACAGGCCACTCAGCCTCACCTTTGTACCTAGCAAGTTCATGGAGCAGATCCTTGTAGAAACTATGTTCAGGCACATGGAAAATAAGGAGGTGATTTGCAACAGCCAACATGGCTTCATTAAGGGCAAAACATGCCTGGTAAATTTGGTGGCCTTCTACAACCGGGTTACAGCATTAGTGGATAAGGGAAAAGCAACAGATGTCATCTACCTGGACTTGTGCAAAGCATGCAACACTGTTCCACACAACATCCTTGTCTCTAAATCGAAGAGGCAAGGATTTGACAAAGGAATCACTTGGTGGATAAGGAATTGGCTGGATGGTTACACTCAGAAAGTTGCAGCCAACAGCTCAATGTCCAAGTGGAGACCAGTGTCGAGTGGCGTTCCTAAGGTATTGGTACTGGGATTGGCACTGCTTAACATTTTTGTCGGCGACATGTACAGTGGGATTGAATGCACCCTCAGCAAGTTTGCCGATGACACCAAGCTGTGTGGTGTGGTTGACACGCTCGAGGGAAGGGATGCCATCCAGAGGGACCTTGACAGGCTTCAGAGGTGACCCTGTGCATAAAGTTCAACAAGGCCAAGTGCAAGGTCCTGCACATGTGTCAGCACAAGCCCAAGCACAACTACAGACTGGATGGAGAATGGTTTGAGAGCAGCCCTGAGGAGAAGGACTTGGGGGTGCTGGTTGATGAGAAGCTCAACATGAGCCAGTAATGTGTGTTTGCAGCCCAGAAAGCAAACTGTATTCTGGGCTGCATCCAAAGAAGCATGACCAGCAGGTCAAGGGAGGTGATTCTGTCCCTCTACTCCGCTCTCCAGGTGAGACCCCACCTGGAGTATTGTATTCAGCTCTGGGAGCATCAACATAAGGCAAGGACATGGAGCTGTTGGAGAGAATCCAGAGGAGGACCAGAAAGATGATCAGAGGGCTGGAGCACTTCTCCTGTGAAGACAGATGAGATAGTTGTGGTTGTTCAGCCTAGAGAAGAGAAGGCTTCAGGGAGACCTTATGGCAGCCAGTACCTGAAGTGGGTCTACAGGAAAAATGGAAAGAAACTGTTTATAAGGGCATGTAATGATAGGACAAGGGGTAATTGGTTTAGATTAAAGGAGGGTAGATATAGATTAGATAGAAGAAATTCTTGACTGTGAGGGTGGTGAGGCACTGGAACAGGTTGCCCAGAGAAGCTGTGGCTGCCCCCTCCCTGGAAGTGTTCAAGGCCAGGTTGGATGGGGCTTTGGGCAACTTGGCCTAGTGGACAATGTCCCTGTCCATGGCACAGGGATTGGAATTAGGTGATCTTTGAGGTCCCTTCCAACTCAAACCATTCTATGATTCTATGATTTCTTCAACAGATATTTCCTGGAGTCTGAGATCTGAGATGAGATGATGGAAACTTCTAGCAGAAAGTCTATTTTTCAGGAGGTTGTTCAGTGAATGGGAGCCTTGTTTGTTAAAACAAGAGAGGAGTAGCACACCTGTGCAATGCCATACGTGCAAACAGGTGATTAGGTAGAAATATTGACCAGGAAAGGTGAGGATTTCTTGCAATCATTTCACTTTCTCAAATAAAAAAGCAAACTATCAGTGAAGCATTTTATTCCGAGCTTTTAAAATTGTCTTTTGTAATTTTCCTTCAAAAAGGTTCATTTTTGATGAAATGGTTTTCCTCAGACAAAAAAAATATCTCACTGGGAAAATATTTCCACCATTTCAGATTGTCATATTTTGCAAAGTAAGATGCTGACAGAGTCTTCTCTCTGCTAAGACCCAAACTATGGAATCATCCCTTCTTATATAGGTGATACCAAAGCATCTGATCTTCTGTAAATGCTAGTCAACATTAGAGCATTCGGGAAAGGGGAAGGCACTTCAGAGGAAGTTGAACAAGGTGATTTACATTTTTTGGCATTTTTAGTGTGCAGGTGAAAGAATACCACTTTTGCACTTTTTTTTTTTTTTTTTTGGTGGAGAATGATTTTCCCATTTTAATTGAAACCCTGCTAAAGGACTTCTCTCTTATTTATTTGGGACTAATGGAGAACATGGAGCTGTGTCATGGCTTTGCTTACAAATCTTTCCAGTAAGCACCTTTAGTAAATTAGGAATTAATTATTAATTGCATAGATGTCTAGTCTGCAAAAAGTTGCTTTCTGGTGTTATTCTACACTATAAAGTTGGAAAAGTTGTCACATGTAAAATGAAACATGACTCTACAGTTTAGGTAGGCAAAGATACAGAGTTAGCTTTGTCAAACTTCACAATTACATTAATGTCTTGCCCAGATCTTCTAACATAATGATAAATTCCATTTGTATGTTTTACATCTGGGTTTAAAATGATGTTGATAAAACCACTTATGACTTCATTGGCTGGTGCTACCCAAATTTATAAGTTGGTCAGCCAAAGGTGGAAAGTTGCAAAGGGGCAAAGACAATGAAAATACATTTTCTTTAGATTAGAAAGGGTTTTGAGCTGCAGCAAGGAAGCAGCTTTCTTATGGGAATAAACTGAATTGTGTCAGATTCTTCATTAAATGCCCAAACTTCCAACCTTTGTAGGGCTGACTAATAGCAACCAGTCATTTTGCCTTTCTGGCAAATCATCTCTGGCCATGTGAGTCCTGAAGGACCTGCAGAAGTATAAGAGTGAAGGACTGGTGAAATGCAAGAGAAGTCCTCAAGTCGCAAGTAAGAAACAGGAATCTATATGTTCTTTCTGTGACCTGGTTCCCAGCCCATCTCCACCCAGCCTTGTTGTTATCGCAAGGAGTGTCTGCAGACACAAGGAACAGGAATAGTATGGAAGTGGAAATGGTGGTTTTCAAATAATTCCAGAAATCCTTTCCTTTGTTTATCCTTTCCTGTTCAATGCTGTGCGAAGCCACAGTGAAATGCAGTGATCACGAATGAAAGTCAGGAAGAAAACCTGATCACAGAGAGCAGTGAATCTGGGCCATCATTCTGGAGCCAAGATGGCCCCATAGCGATGGAAAAGTAAATGAACCCTTTAAAACTATTCTGACCTTAATAATTGAAGGTACAGTAAATTCAAATCAGACTCTCTGAATAATTGTGGGTTTTTCCTGATAGCATCCTTTTAAACTACATATGAATAACCCAGATACACATACGGTGGTCCTAGTTTTAACTTCAGCTAAATCTGGTTTAATTCCAGGATTTTCAATTTAAAAGAAGTTGTTCCTGGAGGTATATTAGTCCAGCTGCCAGTGGAAAAATCACACAGCAAATTGAGAAGCATGCTGAAAATACGTACTTGTTCCTTGGTGTGGGCTGCTTTGCTTAAGCACGATATTGTGATACTGCGTGGAGTTTGAGCTGGAATGAAAATGAATACAATTCATCTCCAAATTAGATGCAGTACCATATGTGTTGTCAATTTATCAGTACACCAACAAAACTGAAGTGTTGAATGGAAGTGGCTCGGTGACTGTATGCGGCTGTAAGAGTCAGCAAATATTGCAGTTAGCTGACTCAGCCAACTGCTTGTTGACACATCTCTGTCTTTAGAATTATTGACACAACTCTAGTCATATGGAACTGATATTTAAATGTTACCCTACAGTCAGGAGCACATAATGGTTACAAAATGCATGCGTCCGAGTAAGCTGAAGAATCTGAGGACAGTATTACCACACAAACTGTGTTTTCCTCCCTGTAAGGACTGAAGGGAGTTGTAGTCAATCCTCCACTCTAATTGGCACATCAATTTTGATGAATGGCCTAAAGTCACATTAAAACCCCTATTCTGCATTACTTCGTCATGGAGGTACCTATGTACTCCCAGATTAACAGTTTCTACCTGCCTCTTAGTTGTGTTATTTGGGACTGGGGGAGGTGTGAGGGGAGGTGAAGAAGGAAAGGTTGCTCTATTTGTCTAATATTTCATTGCTTAACGTTATGTTATGCTACAGCAAGTTATGTTACTTGAACTGATGAGAGCAAGAAACAGCAGTGCAATATAGTTAAAAAAAAAAAATTGAAAAATCCCTAAGGTGCAAGAGGTATGAAGAAGCCCATTGCAAAACCAGACCAATTAGGCAACTTTCCTGTGTTGACATCTTTAACCGTCTCCTCACTTCCCTCCTCTTCCTCCCAACAAATGCAGACAAAACACAGGCATGTAGGGCCAGATTTCTAAAGATGTTAGGTAGATAACCTTTTAAAATCTGATCCATAACTCCCACTATTGTATTTCTTTTTCAAATTCATTTTACAGCAACCATGACTCCCTCAGAACCTGCTTAGTTGTTTCATAAAGGCCGCTTAGAGACACCATGTAATTCTAGTGACTCATCACAGTGCCTTTTCAAGGCAAAAGAACCATGACACACTGCTCGTATATATGACACAGTTCCATATTACTGATTTTAGATTTAATTTCCTTGGCTAGGTCTGAGTTATTGGATGGGCACCATAGGATGCCAAATGTACAAATTGCCTTGCAGCTCAAGAGTCTATGAAGAATCCTGACTGAAGTGTCTATGATTTTCTCAGCCCACATGAGCATTTGAGGACCTGCCAAGTGATCCAAAGATGTTCAAGGCGATATATGAATACGTTGAAAATTACACTGTGGGAAGAGGAGCTAGTACAGAAAGGGGCAAAACACACAGAACAACCTTCCTGGGGAAACCAGAGCTGGAAATGATACAAGATATGTATATTCACTAGCTACCAGCAGACTCCTTCCCCTGCCCTTCAGGTCTTTATCTGCTGTGAGCTATGTTAACTGTATTGTAGTCTCCAGCAAAATTAATTCTTTCCTCCCTGCTAAAAACGTTACTTTGGAATTAAAGAAAATGGGTTCACTTGGTAAAGTCAGTGTATGTATAAAAAAGAGCAGAATGTAGATAATCCAGCTAAAACTGTAGCTGTGTGAGAATGAAAAGACACTGTGCTTCTAAGACGATTTCCCATGCAAACCTTTGTCTTCCACAGAGGTGAGTTTTACCAGCTTTACAAATTTATATTGAAATAAACCCCAAGAAATGGCACTAAGTTAATGAAAAAGTGACAATTTTATCTGCAAAGATAGAGAAGCAAGAGTCTTTGAGGTTCACAGTGTTGAATCACATCAGCAATCATTTCAAATAGATTTTTCTTTTTATTTTATACTCTTGAATGTAGTCTATAAAATTAGATTTGGGGGATTTTGCTTTGTTCTCTTAGCCTGGAACTGGTCATCTACTTGTGTAAACCAGAGCGAAATCAAATGTTAATGTGTACCCGTTGAGGACCAGGCCCAAAACTGCAATTCTCAGCTTCTTTGATGTGTTAATACCGAACTGCCAAATGCAAATGAAGATTATATGTCATTTTTCAGTACGATGATTTTTCTGTAAACTATTGCAGGGAAATATTTATGTTAAGGTATTTAGTTTAATATCATGCTTTTAGTCTAGGTTAGTGGAAATAGTGCGTTCCCTCACCAAAGTGTATATGTGACTTCTATGCTAATGAAAGAAAGAGACTTAAATGAACTAATTACAGTAGGGAGTATTGCACAGGTAGCTGAGATACAAGCTCCTCTATGCAGATCTGCCAAACGTAGCTCACACTCGATCTGCCACACTGTCAGGTTGTTGTACCAGGGCTCTGCGAGGTGAGACGAAACAAGACGTTGAAGTAATGAAAGACTAAACTTTCACCTCACAAACCCCGGACCCAGGTCACAGGAAAATCATTAAGGATGACAATCCAGATGAAGCATAAGCAGAGTTGTTAATCTACATTTTATTCTTCACTTTAAAATGTGCATTGATGACTCTGTAGACGTAAGAACAAATAATTATAGCACTCTCTCAGCTCTCAGATTATAAGGGAGATTGGTAAACTCTACAATGATTTTACTTTTTTTTCTTTGTAGTCAGTATGATATTAGGGCCATGTTTTCAAACTTTGTTTTACTTTCATGTGATCAGAATAAAATCATGATATTGAAAACTAGCAAAATCTCTCATCCATAGGTAAAACGTATATGAATAAGAAAAAGACATAATAGTACTTCTAGTTTACCATCCTACTTTTCTGAAACTGGTCCATCATAACCAGAAGAAGCTGTGTCTTCATATCTAATAGTCCTGATTTTTTTTTTTTTTTTTTTTTTTTTCCCCTGGTCACATTGGGAATCTATCTGAACATCACCAACAACCAGAATGACTTGTGCTTCTGAGATTATTCACCACATACATATTTCCATTTGTCTAAATCCCATACCTACTCATTTTATTTGCTGCTATTTTCTGTATTGTTAGAAACAACAAATGTTTTTCTGTGCACCTTTCACATGCCACCCATGAGTTTACAGAGCTTTATAAGATCCTTCTGCCTCATGTCTTTTACGGGTCGAACAGCCCTAGACTGTCTTTCCAGATACAGAAGTCTTTGATTTCCCTTGTCATTCTTCCCTGTATACTCTTCCTTGTTCTGAATGCTAAATATTCCAAGCTCTACTAAAAATTACATGCATATATTTATATAATGTACTTTATAGGATCTTTTCCAAGACTTCACTAGGAGCCTCTTGCTCAAATAATGCTGCATTAAGCTAAACATTATCATATTCATCAAATGTTGGATTTTTTTTTCATTCCACATAATTGAACAGATCTAATTAGGTTGCAGAATACTGATCATGCACCGATCATGCTATAATTTGTAATGTAGCTGGACAACTGTTAGAAATTAGGACTGGATTAAAAAAAAAACTAACAAAACCACCATAAAATAAAACCTCAGGGATTAGGCAAATGGGATCAATTTTAAAATCATGTCCAAGTAATGTGAGGTGGAGTACCAGAGGTAACCTAAATAATAAAACAGTTATCCAAGTAGAAGAAGAAATTTGAAAAGTGAGAAGTGATAATGCCAAAAGGTATATACGTGGGTGACGGTGGGCAAAATTCTGTGATGTCATACAACAGTGATAAAGTATGAGTGTGATTTTGACCAGTCTCGATGGGGGACATTATACATCTGATGTACAGAGGGAAAAGCCCCTCTTTGTGTATACTAGTGCAAACCTTAAAGCAGTTTACTCAGCTTTGCGTGCTTCTTTACCAGGGGGATCTTAGATCATGGACGGAATTTTGTTAGGGAAATTTAACAGGAAAGAAAAACAGAAGTTGGCTAAGACGTAAGTAAATGGAGATAGAAGGGAGGTTAGCATGACAACCATCTACTATTTGATGAAGGTAATATTAGCACTGAGAAGAAAAAGAATAATTTAAGATGGTACAGACTTCTTTGTAACAGAATCCCATTCAATAGCAGCATAATTTCATGAGGCAAATCACCTGTGATAGTTACAAAGCAGACTGGCCCAAACACCAGCAAATGTATTCTGAGGAACAATGCTGCAATGGCATGAAAATAGGTATTCCAGCTTTACCTTCTATATTATTATCCACAGTCTGCCTCCTTCCCATAAAAAATAAATAGCCTCCATATCTCAAAACAAATGGATCCCAGATTTTTCACAAGGATTGAGGTAGTTCACTGAAAAGCTCTCATTTCCCTTCTACAGAAAAAAGAATTGGAGGGTGCTCACGACGAACTGAGGTCCTCTTTATTTTCTGCCCGTTGTCATCCGAAGTAAATCATCTCAGTAGGGAAGCAAACTGGGAGTCTAATACTCTGTCTAGAATCAGCTTTCTACCTTGGCCTGATAAACTTGCTCACTCCTCCAGCATCCACTCAGTGTCAGCTCTCAGGAGCCGACTAGGAAATTGCCTCCTTGACATGAGGCAGCAATGTGCTACCAAAGTCCTCTCTGCAGTGCCACTGACATGCCTTTCATTTTAAAATGGTTCCTGGAGATTACACCTCAAAGTACCTGGAGGTGGAAAGAGAGTTAACATTTAAATAGCTATACACATTCTAGTTATCTAATAAACACCATCTTATGTATCTTTCTCGGTTCCCTCTTGCCTACCAAGCCGCATCTTTTTCTCTGCTGAGATATGTTATAGACATTTTTACCAGAGCGAGAATTTTGTTGCCAGTAGCCAATCTAATGACCTCTTGCCTTGAATCTTCCCATAATCAGTTTTCAGGACCCCACATAGAAGAAAACCCTGTAATGGGTCCTCACTTCTTTTTCCCACATGCCCACTCATGACTGTGTTCTCTTTTCATAGCAGAGGCACAGAGAAAAATGACAGCCATGGAAGGAAAGGGGTATCAACTGCTGTGGATAAATCAATCCATCACAAAAAAAAAAAAAAAAAAAAACAATTCTGCCATGAAACTTAATCACTAAAGGTCATGTCGGGGAGTGAGGAACAGATTAAATTAGCATAGTATTAGATATGGAAAATGATTTCTGTCAAAATCATCTTTACCACAATTATAATATGTTAATTACGTATTTCATTAAGGAAGTTGATTATGGTTCACAGATGAAATCATGCAGACGAAGACACCTGGAAGGAAGCACTAGAGCCTGAAGCCTCTTCTCTCCCTCTCTCTCTGTCACACACACGCACATGCACACGCGCACACACACACACACAATTAGGTACATGCACTCTTATGTAGAAAAGCTTTTCCCAATATACTCCAAAGGTTATTAAAGTGCAGCTGTGTCTGGTTAGGACAGAAATTCAGAGAAATAAAGGAAAGCATGGTAGGGTACATTCATTTTCCTTCTATCAGGACGTAGAATGAACTGTTCTTTCTAAGACTATAACATCCTCTGCCTCTGGTGACATATTGGTGGCATCTAGTACTGTGGGTAAAGGATTTCAGCACTGACTAATGAGATGGTGGCTGTTCATTTTTTACAGGGAAGAGACCATTCAGCAGATTTTAGCCCAGTTATTTGAAAGAGATATCATCAACCACATGAACGTCATACAAGATCTTGCCCTTAGATGTGGTTGCAATTCGCTTACAACGAGTTTGGGTACTTGGGTCCCATGAAAAAGTTACATTGATCAGCAGTTACTTGTATAATTTCTTAGCCTTCTTTTCCAAATAATGGTTTGAATCGCTTGCTCTGTTTAGTGAATAGAGCAAGAGCTTTAGTGATTCAGAAACACAGCCTCCTTGTTTGGCTAGGAACAATGTGGCGGAGTCTCATACCCCATAAACGCTGAGAGACGGAGACAGGAATTTCCACGTGTGCGTATATGTGTGTGTGGCGTGTGCGTAAGTGCAAGACAGAGAGGAGTTGTAGCCCACATAAGAAAGGACTAATTTTATTCAATTTTGACTAAAAGAGTAGCAGAAGTGGAATAAATGGGGTACTCAGTGCAAGGAAGGGAGGAGATTATATGTATCCCTCCAAAAAAAGGTCCTAGAGATGCCCCTGGGAATGAAAATGTCTGAGCCTCAGTCAAATATAATTACCTCATTCTCATATTTCCTAGTGAGTGAGAATGCATCAATGCTTGTGTGCCCTTCCGCTGATAGATTTTGCCACACAGAATAATCATTGTTGGAATTAAGCATAATTGTCAAGAAAGACTTGGTCATCATGAGAGAGACTGTCTCATAGAACTGTCCTTTTGCTTTCCAATAGTAATTACTTTAGTAATTAATCTCTGTCATTTAACTGTATTACGTTTTGAAAAGAGAAAATGGAAGAAAGACCGGTTTCTGACTAATTTACATCACAGTTTAAAACCCTAGAATAGGGTGAATCAAATGTCAAATTTAGCCCTTTCACAGATTGCTAAAATAGTCTCTTTCTCACATCTAGCATGAGCACGAATGAAGTTAGGTTGCTGAAGTCATCTTCATAATATCTGCGTCGCTTGAAAGTTTCCACTTTAGGTCTCTTAGCTGTAGGTAAGGGAGGACAACACACAGAGCAGGAATCTTGGTCAGAAAAAAGTGAATCACTGCCTACTGAAATGTCATTTCTGCTGCTTGTCATCATGGTAGGTGCTGCTTACCAACCACACAGCACTTGTGAATGCCAACGTCATGCAGTGGTGGCCATGTTCTCAAAAGCAACTGCTGACTGTGAATGCTGGCAGGGTTTTTGGCAAGCAATGCTGGTGAGGTAGAAGTACTGAGCGTCCTTAGTTTCAGTTGCACTAATGCCCAAAATGCGGCTGAAGTTGATGCTCTGTGGGTCTGTGTCAATATCATTGGCATTCTTGCTCTTAAAAGTATTCTAAAGCTGCTTCACTCCTTTTCAACCTTTGAAAATTTTTTCCTTTGCAAAGAAAGGTTATATGGCTGACAGCAGTCCCTTAATTCCTACTCCCGGACAGAAGGATCAGCTCAAGGGTTTCACTGTTACAAACGATGACTGCAAAGTCAGGTCGCAGATGCATCCCAGCAAGTACCTCCGAAAGACAAAAAACTTGTTTATTTTGGAAACTAATGAAGGTATTCTTTTTTATGATTGATCATTTTCACTGCCGCTGGTCTTCATATGAGTCTGTGTTGAATGAGACTTGCAGGATTTGACCTGCAATCAGCTCAGAATCATATGTAAGCCAGGTAAGGTATTGCCATGGATATATTACAGTCAAATACTAGGTATTGCACTCATAGCCAAACATGCTTGTGAAAGAACTGCAGGGTTTACAGTAAAAGCATGAAATTTGCCACAGCCCAAGGTTCTGAGGGTATGACCTTATAAAGATGATTAGACACTGGTCCAAAGCCAATTCCTCCCCTTTCACCAAAACTTCGATTTTAATTGGAATGAATTTTACAGTACATGTTTTCCCCAAACTGATTGCTTAAAAGATAGCAAACGAAGTAAAATATTAAATCAATGGCTAGAGCTTTTCTTTTTCTTTTTCTTTTTCTTTTTCTTTTTCTTTTTCTTTT